>JABUQX010080014.1:30000-45511 GCA_015478945.1 Trachelipus rathkii
GATGCAACCCGGTTGCAAAATTTTGAACAGCGATTTTGCAGGAAGTCGGGGCAGCTGGGCAGGCTAATATAATATATATATAATATATATATATAATAAATTTGTGTAGGTTATATAATAATATATTATATATATAATATTATTTATATATATTTATATATATATATATATATATATATAATATATATATATAATATATATATATATATATATTATATATATATTTGGGAGTATAAAAATTTTATGTGTGGTTATTCATTAATACCTATTTACTTTTACATTTAATACTGTATATAAATAGCATTATTGATCGAAACTTTCGCAAATGACCTCGACTTATATACACATATCAATAATAGCATTTAGTTTAAACATTTTCTATCACATTGTGAGTCGTACTTAATAAGCTCCTTATTTTTTTTTTAAATATGGAGTATTTTTTTCACAAGCCAGATTTTGTTATACTTTTTAGATTGTTTCAAATAATGGTTTTATGTCCATACTCGCTAAAAGAATTGGAACCTCATAAGTGCCATAAAAAGGGAGAGCAGCTCGCAAGTTTAATAGCTGTTAAATATTTTCATATAGTTTGGTTATTTTGCTCATCTTACCTTTGCCTTCTCGTTCTTGTGGCTAAAATACAAGAGAACAAAATAGAAAGTATGACAGAGGCCATTATAATTATGGTACAAGTGATAATTCAAAATTTATATTACTTCATTGTAATTCGAAAACAACGTCTGTTTATAAAAATTTGGAAAAGAGTGAGTTTATTTTCCTTCAGATACAAGATTGAACCAAAGCATGCAGTTGAGAAAGCATATGGTAGATATATTTGGGTAATGGACTACATTCTGCTGATGTGCCTCTTCCTGAAAAACAACTTTTTTTCGAAAGCACTTACTATTACAAAAACAATTGGAGATGCAAGTTTAGCATTCATATTACTTCCTAACGCCATTTTGTGCATTTCCTATGTAAAATTAGTATATTTTTCAACATCCTTCTTGGACAAATTATTCGAAAAGCTGTTCAGCGACTACCTCAAAAGAAAAGCGTATTCACCACAAGGGAAAGATTTCTCCGTAATTTACTACAGATTAAAAGTTCATAGAAAGTTTGATAGACTAGTCAGCTGCTACTTTAACGATATAATTATAGCTGTGCTAGTTTCTTCTATTTTGAATACGACAGCGACGTTGTTCCTTCTCTTCATAGACAATGGCAATGATAATTTTCAGTGTGTCTTATATATATTATCTTATTTTATGTATGTAATAATGATCACGGACGCTCCAACCTCATTAATTTCTAAGGTACTTGGTCACACACACACATGCACACACCACACACACACACACACACACACCACACACACACACACACACACACACACAGCACACACCACACACACGCACACCTACCACACATCATATTAATATATATATATATATATTATATATATATATATATATATATATATATAGATATATATATATAAATATATATAATATATATATAAATAATATATATTATATATTATTATATATATATATATATATATAAATATATATATATATATATATATATATATATATATATATATATTATATATAATATAATATGACTTATTTTCCACCACACTTTGACCTCTACTAACTGAAACAAAAAATCCTCCCTATAAAAGTCTACTTGACGTGAAAGTTTTCAATTTTATAGTAAATCACTCTTAATAGATTGTCACTACATCAAACATTACAACAACCAAAAGCACATAGAAGGAAAAAAAATCACACCAGCATTATAATATTCTAACATATACAATACTTCTCCCCTCATTGCCAGATGTCCCATTTTTTAAACACATTTAAACCCAATAAAATCTAAAGAAAGAGTTCCGCATAGCCAAAATAATACCATGTTCCAAACATGTTTACACGAAAATATCCAACACAGAACAAACTTTGGACTCCAAAGTCCAAACACGAATAATGCTGTTGCGACTCCCCTCTGAGTACAACCCCTTCCATAGGGAATACAAATTTAAAATTCATAATGCTCCCTCCCCTTACTGTCAAAGCTGTCCCTCATAATGATTTTATGATATATATATATATATATATATATATATATATATATATAATATATAATATATATGATATAAATGTATATATATATATATATATATATATATATATATATATATATATATATATATATATATACTTACTTCTTACTTCCTCTTCCATGAAGGATTTTCAGTCATCATGTCAGTCGCGCGAGGGTCTTCCTCCAGACATCTCTCTCCTGGACCACTCCTCTTCTCTTCAACCATCTCATTGTCTGCAGCTGGCATCTCTTTAAAGAGTCCTCCACCGATTCGGTCCATCTTTTCTTCGGTCTACCTCTCGGTCTTCTTCCCTCCTGTGTCCATTCCCATCTTCTTTTTGGCATTCTATCCAGGCTGCATCCTTTCCAGATGTCCCCACCATCTGATTCTTGCCCACATCCATCTTCAGTATAATCTTCTTCACTCCTACAGTTTCTCTGGTTACTTCGTTCCTTCTGTCTTTTCTGCTTTTTCCAGTCATTGCTCTCAGAGCCCTCATTTCTGCCGCTTGTATTCTACTCTCCTCCCTCCTCGTAGTAGTCCACGTTTCAGCTCCATACAGCAGCGTCGGGGTCAATATACTTTCGAAGATTACCTTTTTAACCTCCATTCCAACATTTCCGTCCTTCATCAATGGGTACAGTGCTTTTATAGCTTGTCCATATTTTTCCATTCTTCTAGTAATCTCTCCTCCACATCCTCCCTCCCTGTTAAAACATCCACCGCCTTCACCTCCTCTTCCCCCACAAACAACCTCACCACTCCGTATCTTCTTCCTCCTCCTCACGTCCAACATGCTAGCGTCGTCCTGCATAAGCCATTTTATCTCATTTCAAAAAACTCTAATCTCTCTTTCACTTTACTTATTACCACGTCTAAATATAATATGAACAATATAGGTGATAATACACTCCCTTATTTAACTCCTGTTCTTACTTCAAATCATATATTTTTTCACACTCCGTTCTGATGTTACAACTACATTTTTCGTACATACTCATTATGCTTCTTCAATCTACAGCTCACTCCATAGTTTTCTCCATGACTCTCCATTAGTGCTCTCCCTTGGTACAGAAGCAAAAAAACTTTTGAGATCAATAAAAGCAACATAAAAGCTCTTGGCCATATTCTAACATCTTCTCCATAACCATCCTTAGTTAAACATTAGATCTGTCATTCCTCTTCCTACTCTATACCCGTGCTGTTCCTCCACCCAGTTCTCGGCCTCCCACAATCACCTCAACCTTTTCTCATCCAATATTCTTGGGTAGATTTTTTGCCAGGGTGTCCATCCAATAAAATTCCTCTGTAGGTTGTCACAGTGGCTGGATCTCCTTTTACCTTTGTATATTGGTATTATTACAGCTTTCCCCCATCTCCCTCATCTATCCGGCACTTTTCCCTCTCTCCAAGAAATGTTTAATAGGTTGATAAACTCTCTCCTTCAATTCCTCCCCTCCCTCCATCACCAACTCTACTGCCACTCCATCTTCTTCTGGCACTTTGCCCTTTTTCATCTTTTTTATAGCCTTCTCATATTCTTCCATTGTGATCTCCTCTTCCTCCTCTCTCTCCTCCTCCGCTTCCCCCCTGTCCGCCACCGCTTCTTCTTGTTCTCCGTATTCTACGTTTAACAAGTCCTCATAGTGTTCCGTCCACCTTTCATTCCTTTCTTCCGGTTTTACCAGTATCTCTCCATTTCTATCCTTTATGTTTCTGATTTTATTCTTCGGTTTTCTATATGCTTTCGCCATCTTAAAAAGCTTTTTCTTCCCCTCATTTACATCTCTCGTTAATTCTGCCGCTATCCTCTCCGTTTCCTCCTTCTTCGCCCTCCTCTTGATTCTTTCTGCTTCATTTCTTGCTTGTACATACTCTTCTCTCGCTTCTCCCGTTCTTCTCTTCAACCATTTTCTCATTTTCTCCGTTTTCTTTCTGATTGCATCTTTCACTTCTTCGTTCCACCATGGTGTGTGTCTTTTTCTAGTTCCTCCTACCCACCTTTTACCAAGCGTTTCCTCTGCAACTTCTTTTATTACATCTTTCAACTCTATCTTCCACTCTGCTTTCAGTTTCTTGCATTTTATATATATATATATATATATATATATAATATTTAGAAATATACAGTACAAATAAAAATATAAATAATATATATGATATATATAATATAAATACTTATATATATATATAATATATATATATATATATAAATATGAGCCTCTTTGGCTTTATTTGTCTTGCAGGGCCATATACAGTTATAATATATATATATATATATATATATATATATAATATAATAAATAGTATATATATATATATATTATATATAATATATAATATATATATATATATAATAATATCATATATTATATATATATATATATTATATATATATATGATTCGTTGAATTGTTGGGTTGTTGCAGTGGTATAAATTGGGTTTTCAACAATGATGGGTATCTTTACCTTCATTTTGTTTTGTGCCAAAATTGCGTAAATCCTACCTCAATATTTCTTCAAGAATATGGTAGCTCGACATGTTGTACAGTAGGTAGGACAGGATCCCACACGCCGAAGGACGCAAAATGGCATGTGCCCCCGCAGAATCCTAGGGTTTGACCTACCTTTTTTGACCTTTTTTGAGCCCAAATTTTACCTGCCTGTTTGACCTTTTTTGCCCTGACCGCACGCCGTGTCCCATCCCTCCTTGTACCCCGTCCCACCATACCCGTCCCGCCACCCATCTGCACACACACAGCCACCCATACACACACACACACACACACACACACACACACACACACACACACACACACACACACACACACCTGCGCCCACGTGGTCATGCCACGATTTTCCACCGTCCCTTTTCATCTGTTCTTAACCTTCCTTACCACCTCAAGCCTTATCGTCTTCACCGCTTCGCGTTCTATCCGTTCATAAATCAAAATATATAGCCATCGAAAGGATACGAATACCCACCACTCGGGCAAATTTAAGACCTTTAGTCCACAGATCTAAATGTGAGATCTGGTAATGAGATATTTTGAAATCAGGTCAATTTAAGCGTGCCGTGGAAGCCTAATAATAATAATAATAATAATAATAATAATAATAATAATAATAATAATAATAATAATAATAATAATAATAATAATAATAATATAATAATAATAATTATAATAAATAATAATTCATTTATATATAATATATATATATAATATTATATATATATATATATATAATATATATATATGTATAATATATAGATATGTATAATATAGATAATAAACAATATATAGAAAATCTAAAAGGAAACGGAAAGAGAGAGAGAGAGAGAGAAAGAGATGAGGGAGAGAGAGAGAGAGAAAGATTGAGGGAGAGAAGAGAGAAAAGAATAGAGTGAGTGAGAAGAGAGACGAAGAGAGAGAGAGGAGAGAAGAATTTTTGCCTGCGTGCCCCGCATCTCATGACCGCCAAATTGTTTTAATACCGAAAAATTTATTTGAGTCATGTTTTATTTGAATTTTTATTATTTTAAATTATTGGAATTAATTTAGATATGTCATGTTAATTTTATTATTTTTATTTTTTTCTTATAACGTTCTGCTCGTATTGAGAAAATCACAAAGTGAAACCGCACTGAATTTCGAACCTTTTTAAAAAATTCACGTGGCGGAAGCCCACTGAGGTCCCTTCCTCGCGCACGAGTTGTTTTATTTTATCGTTGTTTGAGTGTTCTCATTTTAAATCGAAAATTTATTCATTTTTATTGAAGTATTATCATTTTTTTTTATTGCATTAATTCTAATTATTTTAAAGTTTTCATGGTTTACCAAATGTTAACTGATCCCAAGAACTCAATGTTAGTTATTTTGGTAATTATGGGTCTCGAGACTAACACGTGGCTTTTTTACTACCAAAGCATGCTTAGGCCCACTACAATATATTATATATTATATATTAATATATATATATAATAATATTTATATTATTATATATATTTATATAATTTAATATATATTTATTATATATATATATATTATATTATATTATATAAATTATATATATTACCCCAACCAGATTTTACACAGATTTGCTGCCTGATACTTTATACAAACACAAGATTCCGTAACGCTCACATAGATGTAACTTAACCGGATAAAGAAAAAGTTACTTACACTCACACAGATTTACCTACACTCACACCCAGATTTCACACACACCACACACACCACACACACACACACACACACACAGATTTACTCTACACACACCCACACACACCACACACACAACACCACAACACAACACACCACCACGGACACAGTATTTTTTACTACACAACACACAGATTTTACTACACTTCACACACAGATACTACACACATTACACTATGTCACTTTTTCTGCGTATTATTTTCTTTTTTATTTCATTTTTTTTATTTCTTGTTTTTGGTTTTAAATATCTATACACAATATGTCACTTATACACACATGCACTCACCCATAGAAACTTACACTAGCCCATATACCCACTTACACTCACCCAATAGGACACTTACACTCTTACCCATAAGAACACTTGCGATGGTGTTTATTATTATAAGGTTGCTAGGATGTTTCCTTACATGAGTTAGCATTTCTAACCTTTTCTAGCTTTTCTACCCTCCATCATAGACAAAGCTAATATGAGTCTTACCCTAGGTCAAATTGGAAAACACCAAGGAGCCGCGAGGCCGCCCTCCGCACAAGTCAGTCGAACACCGCACCCGCAGGTGCGACCCACCGCGCGAACGAAAATATTGATATCCATGTAAACTAATTCAAAGAATTTCTTTCAAGATATACTAGAGTCATTCATTTTTTATTTCATATACTTAAACATTTTATTAAAAACATTCGCGAACCTAAAACTGTAACTCATTACAGAACCTAGTATTTAACACAGTATAGTTTATAACATTATTTTTTACTTATATTTTTACTTAATACCTTATTAATTATAAAATTTAAAAATTGCATGTAAGAAGAAAAATCCTGAGTGTCTGATATATAATCATTTTATTTTACTACAATTGTACGAAATATTTATTAAAAACATAAACTGACATACACTTAAAGCAGTAAACAGTAAATCAATAGAGTGTTAACCTAACAACAAAGGATTAGTATGGCTTTTTGTTTTACTGTTGTTACTGCTTTAACTCAATGTTTTTACTGCTTTAACTCATAATTGTTTTACTGCTTTAACTTACATATTTATTTAACATTACATACCTTAAAGCAGTAAATTTGTAAATCAATAGAAGGTGTTACATAGCAACAAGGGAATAGTATGCTTTTGTTTTACTGTTTTACGCTTTTAATGTTTTAAACACATGGGTTTAGTTATTTAACTCACATTACATTACATACCGTTAAAGCAGTAAATCAGCTAAATCAATAGAGGTGTTACCTAACACCTCAGGGATTAGTATGCTTTTGTTTTTACTGCTTTACTGCTTTATATTTACCGTTTTACTGCTTTAACTCACTGCTTTACTGCTTTAACTCATGCTTACATTACATACCTTAAGCAGTAAATCAGAAATCAAAGGGGTGTTACCTAACACCTAAGGATTAGTATTCTGCTTTACTGCTTTTACTGCTTTAACCTTTCGGCTTTACTGCTGTTAACTTTTCTTGCTTTAACTTTCTGCTTTTTACTGCTTTAACTTTCTGCTTTACTGTTTTAACTTTCTGCTTTACTGCTTTTAGCTTACAGGTTAGCTGCAATATTTTTATTTGTTTTATCTTTGAGGTTTTATGATTTTTGTTTTTACTGATTTCTTTTTATTATTTTATTATTTTTATTATTTTAGGTTTTATTTTTATTATTATTACTTAGTGTTATTTACTTCATTGCCTATTGTTATTATTATTTAGAAAACCACACATACACACACCACACACACACACACTACACACACCCACACACACACACACACACATTCACTATGACACTTATTCACACACATTCACTATGACACTGATACACACATTCACTATGGCACTTAACATCTTACCCGCATATGACACTTACATTATACACTACACTCACACACAGATTTACTTTACACACGCAGATTACTTACACTGCACACAGATTTTCTTACCACTCACACACAGATTTACTCACTCACACACTATTACTGTACACACACACACACACACACACCACACACACACACACACACACACACAAGCACACTCACTGTACACATATAACGTATAATTTATTTAAAAACATTTTATGTTTTATTTAAAAACAAGACAGTTGATATTACTATTCAAATATAACTAAAATTCTTTCAAAGTTTCTTAAAACTTCTATAATAATCAATCATTATCTTTGAAAAAAAAGAATTTATTATTAACGGTTAATACTTGTGTTTATAAATTTTATAACATCAAGTTTTAAAAAAAAATGTTTACTAAAATTTTATGAAATTTTATTAAAAACATATTTTTTACGTAACTTAAAGCAATAACATCAGTAAATCAGTAGGCCAGCCCACTAGCGCCATCATAACATCAAGCATGCCACGTTTTGTAATACTATTTGACTTACTGCTTTACTATCATCATATTAGCCAAGTAATAAGTATAAAAATAACAAAATAAGTTCTTCTCTGCTAACATAACATGTATTTTATTAAAGTCATTCTAAGTTTTTATTTAAAAATAACAATTATTCACTTACATTTATATTATTCACTCGATGTTAACTAAAAATATTTCAAAGTTTTTTAAATAATTCGGGTTTTCTTTATTATTATTATTATTATATATGTACATTGACAATCCATCACGAGAAAACAACAACCCGCACTCCTTACAGATACGAAACTGACCTCTCTCTGTAAAATGTGTTGTAGGATAATCCTTTTTGTATCCCGGGGCGATTTAAGCCTAATTCCAGGTCAAAATATATTTCAAACTGACCTTTTTCTGTAAAATGTGGTCCAATAACTACGTTAGGCCTAAATTAGGACTAAATTTAGGATAAGCCTTTTGTCGACGGTCTAATTTAATCCATAACAGTTCAAAAGGTAATTCAGTATAGACAAGGAATCATTGTTATTATTAGGTTTATATAATATATTTCCAAACTGAAAACATCTTGTATCGGTAGATCCTTTAAGCAGGTAAGAAGGAAATGTTTTCCTTACGTGTGATTGTCGGAGTAGTTTTCCCCCTAGCTCATAAGCTAACCACCAGGGCTTCAGCGTGAGCCCCACCCGCAAAGGCAGCCAACCCCGCACCCGCTGGTGCGTCCCGCAGCGTCCCCCGCCCGCCGCGTCCCCGCCCGCCGCCAGTGCGCCCGCAGGCGCAATATTCCGCGTTCCCGCCCGCAGCTGTGCGCCCGCAGGCGCAATATTCCGCGTACTCGCCACGCACCATCATAAAACACACACACACACACACACACACACACCACACAAAAACATTATATACATAAATTTACTTAACATATAACGTATAACATTATTCTAAAACATTATTTTATTTTATTATTATACTTAGTGTTATTTACTTTATGCCTATTGTTATTATTATAGAATACACATACACACGCCCACACACACACGCACGCACCACACACACACACACACGCACACTCACTAACACATATAACGTATAATTTCTCTTAAAGACATTTTATACTTTTTATTTTATTCCATTATTACTTAGTAGTTATTTACTTGCATGGCCTATGTTATATATATTTAGAACACACGTACACACACGCACACCACTACACAACCACACACACAACACACAACATACACACACAAACCACACATCACACACATACACCACTTACACATACGGCACTCCACACCACTCTATGAATTTTGAATTCTATTTCAACTTGTTTCCTCAGCTTTATGACTGTAACTCAACTTGATTGCCTCAGTTTTTGATGCCTCAACTTCCTGAATGACCTCAGCTTTTTGATGCCTCAACTTTGATGCCTCAGCATTTTGATGCCTTTTTTTTTTTTTTTTTTTCCCAAAAGTAAACAGTTTTATTTATATAAACTTAGCTTTTGCTACCTCACTTGGACTGGTTCATCTTTGATGACTCATCTGTGATGGATCATCTTTGATACACCTATATATTGATGATTCATCTTATAAGCAGTTACACTTACCATAGACACTTACACTTACACTTATACGCACATACACACTATAGCTCTTATTCACACATACGCACATACACATAGGCACTTACCCTCACCCATAGACACTTACAACCACCCATACACAACTATATAAATATATATTAATATATACTATAATATATATATTATATATATATATATAAATATATAATTATATATATTATATATATTATAATTATATATATATATATCATATATAATTATATATATATTCAATTCGCGGCGACGGATATATAGCGCCTGCATAGGGCGCAACGCGGCTTGGGCGAGGAACGCGGACAATATTGCGCCTGCGGGCGCACGCGGCGGGCGGGAACGTGCAGGAAATATTGCGCCTGCGGGCGCACGCGGCGGGGGGGAACGCCCCCGACGCACCAGCGGGTGCGGGGGTGGGTGCCTTTGCGGGTGGGGCTCATGCTAAGCCCTGGTGGTTAGCTTATGAGATAAGGATTACTCCGACCATTCACAAGTAAGGAAAACATTTCCTTTTACCTGCTTAAAGGATCTTACCGATTACAGCATGTTTTCAGTGGAATATATTTAATAAAAATAATAATAACAATGATTCTTGTCTATACTGGAATTACCTTTTGACCTGGTATTAGGATTAAATTAGACCGTCGACAAAAAGGCTTATCCTAAATTTAGGCCTAAATTTAGGCCCTAACGTAGTTATTGCACCACATTTTTACAGAAAAAAGGTCAGTTTGGAAATATATTTTGACCGGGAATTAGGCTTAAATCGCCCCGGGATACAAAAAGGATTATCTTTCAACACATTTTCCAGAGAGAGGTCAGTTTCGTAACTGTGTATGGAGTGCGGGTTGTTGTGTTTTCTCTTGATGGATTGTCAAATGTTACATATATAATAAATATAATGAATAAAGAAACCCGAATATTTAGAACCTGCTCAATATGTCCAGTTAACACCCACTAAACTAATATAAATGTATTTGAGTTATTGTTATTTTAAATAAAAACTTAGAATGACTTTAATAAAATACATGTTATGGTTAGCAGAGAAGAACTTATTAGTTATTTTTATACGTATTACATGGCTAAAGTGAGTAAAGCAGTAAGTACAATAGAACAAAACTGGCATACCGCTTGATGTTAGAGTGGGCGCTAGGGCTGGCCTTACTGATTTACTGATTTATTGCTTTAAGTTACGGTAAAATATATGTTGTTAATAAAAATTACATAAGAATTATAAAAAAAAATTATTTAAAAACTTCCAAGTTTTATAATGAAATTTAACCTGAAAGTATAAACAATTAATAATAAATTCTTTGTTCAAAGATAATGATTGATTTATTATAGAAGTTTTAACAGAAACTTTGAAATAATTTTAGTTATATTTGAATGAGTAAGATAAATGTATTTATTTAAATTAAACCAATAAAATTTCATTTTGAGGATCATATTTTACATATATGCGTAAGTATGAGTGGTTGTGTTTGTGTGTGTGTGTGGTGTGTGCATGTGTGTGTGTGTGTGTAAGTTAATCTGTGTGGGAGTGTAAGTAAATCTGTGTGTGAGTGTAAGCAAATCTGTGTGAGGTGTAAGTAAATTTGCGTGTGTAAGTAAATCTGTGGTGTGGTTTGTAAGTGTAAATGTAAGTGTTTATGGGTAAATGTAAGTGCTCATTAGTGAATGTGTTGTATAAGTTGTCGATATGAATGTGGACTATAACGAGTGTCCATTAGATGAAATGGTGTGTTGTGTGTGCTGTGTGTACTATATGTATTGTAGTGTGTGTTGTGTCGATGTGTCCTGTGTGTGTGTGCCTGTGAATGTATGTGTGAATCTAAATAATAATAACAATTAGATGAAGTAAATAACACTAAGTATAATAACTAAAATATAAAAATAAAATAATAAAAATAATAAAAATAAATAAAAAATTAAATAAAATAAAATAAAAAAGAAATAAAAATAAAAACTTAGTAATTAAAAACAAAATAAAAAATTATAAAAGAAAACATAATGTTAAAACAGTAAAGCAGAAAATTAAAACAGTAAAGCAGAAAGTTAAAGCAGTAAAGCAGAAAGTTTAAAGCAGAAAGTTAAAGCAGAAAGCAGAAAGTTTAAAGCAGTTAAAAGCAGTAAAACAAAAGCATATTAATCCCTTAGGTGTTAGGTAACACCTTTATTGATTTACTGATTACTGCTTTAAGGTATGTAATGTATGTGAGTTAAAGCAGTAAAGCAGTGGAGTTAAAGCAGTTTAAAACAGAAGTTTAAAGCATAAAAGCCAGTTTAAAACAAAAGCATACTAAATCCCTTGAGGTGTTAGGTAACACCTCTATTATTTTACTGATTTTACTGCTTTAAGATGTAATGTATTAAGTTAAAGCAGTAAGCAGTGAGTTAAAGCAGTAAAACATTTGTATTTTAAAGCAGTAAAAACAGTTAAAACAAAAGCATACTAATCCCCCCTTTTTGTTAGGTAACACCTCTATTTATTTACTGATTCTGCTTTAAGGTATAAAATGTTAATAAATATGTGAGTTTAAAGCAGTAAAAACATATGAGTTAAAGCAGGTAAAACATTGAGTTAAAGCAGTAAAAACAGCTAAAACAATAAGCATACTTAATCCCTTTGTTGTTTAGGTAAAACCTACTATTGATTTACTGATTTGTACTCCTTTAAGGGTATGTAAAGTTTATGTTTATTAATAAATATCTTCGTTTTAGCAATTGTAGTAAAATATAAAATGAAAAATCGTCTTATATCAGACACTCAATGAGATTTTTTCTTCTGTTTACATGCAATTTTTAAATTTTATTAAATTAGATAAGTAGTAAGTAAAAAAGTATTAAGTAAAATAATGTTAATAAATTATAACTTGTGTTAAATAATAGGCATGTAATGAGTTACAGTTTTAGGTTCGCGAAAATGTTTTAATAAAAAATGTGATTAAGTATGAAATAAAAATGAATGACTCATTAGTGTATACTCCTGACAAAAGAGTAATTCTAAATTGAATAGTTCTACATGATATCATATTTATCAGTTCGCGCGGGAGGTCGCACTGCGGCGGGCGGTGTTTTCGACTGACTTTGTGCGGAGGGTGCATGCGGCTCCTGGTGTTCCAATTATGAAACCTAGGTTAAGACATCAATATGAGCTCTGTCTTCTTATGATGGAGGGTTTAAGAAAAGGCTAGAACCAAGGTTTAGAAAATGCTAACTCCATAGTAGGAAAATCTAGCAACTTATAATATACCCCAATCGCAAGTGTCTATGGGTAAGTTGAAGTGTCTATGGAGTGAGGTACAGTGTATATGGGCTAGTGTACCGTGTCTAAATGGGTGAGTGCCTATGTGTGATAATAATGTACATAGTAGTATCGTCGTGATAGTAAAATGCTGTGTGTGAGTGTAAGTAAATCTGTGTGTGATGTTAAGTAAATCTGTGTACGTGTGTGTGGTGTAGTGTGTGTCTGCTGTGTGTAAAGATCTGTGTGTTGTGTGTGTGTGGTTCGTTTATGTAACTAACATCTCCGCGGTGACCTTGTGTGTTGTGTGCTGCTGTTGTGTAGATGTGTATAACTATGTGTGTGTCAAGTAAATCTGTGGTGAGTGTAATTAATCTGTGTGAGTGATAAGTAAATCAAATGATAAGTAAATCTGCTTGTAAGAGTTTAAGTAAATCTAAGTGTGTGTTTCTATGCTGTTGTGAGCAAATCTGTAATCTATAATCTGTGAAAATATATACTATATAATATATACCTATCATATATAAGATATATAATATATATATACTTATAAGGATTATATAGGTTATATAGTAGTTAGGTATATGATGATTAGGTGTTAGGTTAGGTAGGTTACGGTCCTAATATTTTAGGATTATGTATAAGGTTTAGGTATAGATAATATATATATATATATATATTTGTGATTAATGATTAGGTTATGAGTATAAGTGAGTTTATAGGTTAGGTTATGAGTGATTAGGATATGAGTTATGATAGTTTTAGTAGGTATATATAGTTAGGTTAGGTTAGGAATATATGGTTAGAGTTAGGTTATATATGTAGTATATAGGTTAATATTTGTGAGTTAGGTGGTGAAGCTTTCTAAGCTTAATGCGTTTAGATAGGGTTTAATAGGAAATCTAACGTTTTAGTTCTCGGAAGGCTTCATGAATACAGAGATCGCCATATCCTGGCATCATGCCGCATTCTCAGATTTATCAGAGATTAGGCTAGCAAGTAATTAAGAGAATAAATAGAAAATAGGCACGGTCAGATATAGGTCAAATAACAAGAAGTACATAAAATATTATCATAGAAATAAATGCACTTAATGATATTAATTTATCGACCGATAATTAAGAGTAACGAGTAACATTGACGGATTACGTGAGGCTGTCTAGGGCTCACGTTAGTTGTATATCGTTGTAGTTCAGGATTCATGATGAGTATACGTTCTATCTATGGTTAATGTTCTCATATACGAGTAGCACTAGTGCTAGGTTAGTATAGGTTAGAGAGACACTGAAATAAATAAATAAGATATATAAAAATATCAGGCTTAAGTAATAGAGTTATAACTCATATTCAGAAGTAATAAGGGTTAGCTTAAATTAAAATTTACAAGATAAATAGTGACTCAATAAAGTTAGAGTTTTCGTGAGTATTAAACAATTTGTGAGGCAGAGGTTTTGATGCGCCCGCAGGCAAAAATCTCTCTCTCTCTCTTCGGCGAAAGCTTATCTCTCTCTCTCTGTCGCTCTCTCTCTATCTCTGCGTGCGCTCTACTCTCTCTCTACGTCCTCTCTCTCATGCGTGGCTCTACTCTCGGTTCTCTAGGTTAGGGTTAGGTTAGGTCCTAGGTTAGTCCAGGCTTACGGTCTATGTATGCTCGTCTCTCTTATCGGTTTCCTTATTATAGTGATTTACCGTGATTACCTATATAGTTATAGTACTATATATATGTTATAGGTTAGGTTATATAGGTTATAGTGTTAGGTATAGGTCTATATGGTTTAGGTATAGGTATTATAGGTATATATTATATATTATAATATATATATTTGATTTATATAGGTTAGGTTTAGGTTAGGTTAGGTTAGGTTGGTTATATGATGATAGTATATATTATCCAGTGATATAGATTAGGGTTATTATATAGGTTAGGTTTAATGTTACTTATATATA
>JABUQX010080015.1:0-5000 GCA_015478945.1 Trachelipus rathkii
TAAAAAAAAAAAAAAAAGCTGAAAAAAAAAAACTTTTTAAAATGTTCTTTAATAGTTGAAACATTTTCTTTTCTCAGAATACAATAATAAGAATGAAAAATTTTTATGAAGAATTATTAAAATTTCCCCCAACACAATTTTTCTGCCAAGCTTTTTAAAAGTCACCCTTAAGTGGAATTTAGTCGCTGAAGGCTTTCCTTCTCCAATATATATTTGCAATGATAAACAAACTCTGGAACCTCTTCCCTAAATTGACTTCCAAATTGCATCCACATCTTAGACCACGTTGAATATTATTAGTAATTTACTTAACAAGGTTTCGTTGTATGGCATTGCATATATATATATATATACTAATATATATATATATATTATATATAATATATTATATATTATATTATATATAATATATTTTATATATATATATATATATTAATATATATATATTATATGTATATTTATTTATATAATATATATATATATATAATATATAATATATATTATATATATATATATATATATATATATATTTTATATATATTATATATATTATATATATATATAATATAAATTTATATTATATTAATATATATATATTAATATATATATATACATATATATACTATATATATATATTATATATATATATATATATATTCTTATAAATATTATATATATATATATATTAATTTTTTATTTATATATATTATATATATATTTATATTATTATATATATATATAATATATATATATATTATATATTATATATAAAATATACAATATATATATTTATATATATTATATATATTATCATATATATATAATATATTATATATATATATCTATATATATAATATATATATATATCTAATATATATATATATATATATTACTATATAATATATTATATATTATATATATATATATATATATATATATATATATATATTTATATATTATATTTATATATATATATATATATATACGGTATGTAATTAATATATATATTATATTTATCTATATATATTATATATATGAGTGTAACCCTAATATATCGTAATAGTTCTAACATTCATCACTATATTATAATTATCTGGGTTAAAAAACTTAATAGAATATATATTATATATTTATATATATATATATATATATATATATATATATATATAATATATATATATATATATATATATATATATATATATATATATATATTTAAATATATATATATATATATTATATATATATATATATTATATATATATATATATATATTATATATATATATATTATATATATATATATATTATTATATATTTCAAACGTATACTTGAAACTTTTGTTAAACCTTTTAATCCTTAATAATAAAAGCACAAGCTTTTGTGCGTTATCAAATAGTTGCTATTTAGGCCTTAAAATAAGAATCAGTACTTAATTAAGGAATGCAAAATATTCGTTTTAAAGAATTGTTTTGGCTTTCTAACTTTAGAGTACTTGTAAATAATGAAAATGTTTGTATACTGTTTTATTATTCTGAATTCTAATCAAAAGGAGTGAAGTTGAATGTTTTATTCTTATAATTTAAGCTTTCGTTTCTTCGGCGTTTTGTATCAAATATAACATTTAATATTATATTATATATTATATATTATATAATTATATAATATATATAATAATATAATATATATATTATATATATATATCGAGCTACCATAGCTAGTGGTATATATTAATAAATACTATAGATATTACCTATAATATATTCATGTTATTAATTGTATAGGCTTATATTCTTATTATGTGCTATATATCTATATTAGCCCTCACTGCAAGCTATATAGTAGACGAGAGTAAGTATAATTATTAGTAATAGCTAATATTAAGAGTAAGTATATATATATTTAATATATTATTATACTATATGTTACAGGGTGTCTTGATAGGTGTAACGTAATTATATATAAGATAAGTGTCTAATTATATAATTACGTACTGCACTATAACTATAGATAAATGATAGAGCAATATATCTCACACTCACTATCTATAGTACCTGGATACCATTAATATTATATATGGCGTTACTATAATAATTTTATTATATTTCATATATAATATAGCTGCAATTATATATGATGAGGTAGTGTATAACTATATATATATACTCGTATTCATCTATAAGTATATATATATATGTATGTGATACTATATATAGTATATATATATATATAGGTATATATAATATATTTATAATATAAATATAGTATATTAGGTGGGAGTGGGACGATTAAATGGAATCGGACATCCGGTAATCGGAGGAATCGGCTGTGTATTTCAGATTCGGGATCGGAATCGATCGGCAAAATTATACGGATTCTTGACCGATCTCTTTGGTGATACCAAATCTGATAAATAATTTTATTCGAAATATTTAATGATATGCTTACGTCAAAAAGACCAATTTTCGAAGTCTGCGCTCATTGGGATTATTTATTTCAGTTCTCCTGACTTCTATTTCAATTAAAAAAATTGGAATTGAGCGCGCATTCTTTAGGTAGAGCCTAGATATATTTTAGGCGTTTTTCAGAAGGCGACATTTGTCAATAGTTTCGTCTTTTGTATGTTCATGTTAATATGTCTTTGATATATTACCCGTGAACTCGTAAGTGAGCGGTGAAATTACTTTTGCTTGTAGGCTTGTAATAATTTGAGCTATTGAATATAGAATGCTCTCTTTTCGAGTTTCACCTTTTCACGAATCTCACACAGCATCTAATATAAGTGATTGTCTTCAAAATGTTATGGAAGAATTCAATATTTCTGCTAATAAAATTCATGTTATCGTATATGGTAACTGCACCTAATATTGCTTGCAGGAGTTACACAAGCCAGGAATACAGAAATTTACTTGAGAGCTTGTTTACAGCTCTTGACACTAGTATCTCAATGACGCGACATATAGTGAACACAAGAGATAGTTAAAAAATTATATCTAAAAGCAAACAAATATCGTAGGTCATTTTATATCACTCGCCACCAAGACTAATTTCAAGTATGAATGAATATCAAACTAGAATTGTTAAGTTTACACAGGTTCACAGATTTATTCAGATATACAAACCAGATTGTAATAGCCAGTACATATGCTTTCAAAAATTTTTGACAAGACGGCTCTCATTTCATATTTCAAGTGATTCATTCGAAAATCCTGTTATGCCTTTAGAAACAATTTACAAGGTTCTTGAAAAACATTGCTATAAAATAACTTAAAAATTTTGCCTTGATCTGTTACAAATTTATTGAGCCCAAACGAATCAATGGCATCGGCAATAATACCAAATATGAAAATGATTTGCATTCTTTTTTTTAAAGAGTCAGAAAAAAGACTATTTGAGGGACTTGGAGTCTACAGTATCCAGCATGGAAAAATTCTTCAGTAAATAAATAGATCAGCATTTACTCTTACTGCTAAAATCTTTGCTTGCTAGCCTATTTGATCACCTTACTTATTGTTCCGTGAGAGAGAGTTAATAACACATATAAAACATGAGAGTGAGTGTGTGATGGATGTGAAGATTAATATTGTGTGCTAGGACAGGACACACACAATCAGGAATATTGAGCCACAAGGAATCAAAGGCATCGGCAATAATCCCACAAAGAGTGAATATGATATGATTGCATTTTTTTTTTTTGAAAAGTCAGAAAAAAGAACTATTTGAGTGACTTGGGTCTACAGTATCAGAATGGAAAAATTCAGTAAAAATTAGATTCAGCATTTACTTTACAGATAAGAATCTTGTTGCTTGCTACCTATCTTGATCCACGCTTTAAATTTACATTCCTTGAGGATGATTATAACAATTAAAAGTGAGATAATTCTTTAAGGCAATGGATGTGCAAAGATATATTCTATAAAGGAAAAGGAAAACAGTTCCACTACTTTAACCAATTTCATGATTTTTTCTCATTTATCAACCCGAAAGTGGGCGAAAAATTGACTGAAGATAATAGTTTTTAACTTCAGTTTTGAAAGCTGTTATTCGGAATTTAAAGAGAAAAAGGCTTTAAAAACAGCAAAGAAACCATTCCCCAAGGAGAAAGACCATATATTGTAATAATTGTAGGATGTATAAAAGTTAGAATCTAGCAATATAAATATGAATACTTTAATAAATTCGAAGTCCTTACAGTGTTCAATATAGGATACTTTCAGCATTTATGGTTCGTGCTAGAAAATATTCAGCTCGTCCCTTTTCTGTGGAAAGTGGAAGACTCTTTTCAGAATTGGAGGATCATTTCTTTCCTAAAAAATCGGATGCAGCTCAGACGGGAGAATGTTATGTTTTTGCTATCTACACTTAGATCATGATTAACTACAAATAATAATGATAATTTTGCTTCAAGATCTTACTTTTAGTAATTTACTAGAAGAAATTTTTTTTTTTAAACAAAAAAAGAAAATTTGTTCATATTGTAAGATTTTAAAATATTGCTATTATTTTTCAGTGGTTAAGTAAATAAAAGGTAATTAACTAAATTATTTCTTTAGCAAAAAGATAACTATAAGAGAATTCTATAACATTAATTAATAAGGTTTTAAATTAAAATTAGTTGATTTAGCAAAATTAGGCATATATATATATATTATATATAATATATATATATATATATATATATATAGTATATATATATATATACTACATTATTATTATTATATATATTATATTATATATTATATTATTATATATATTATATATATATTATATATGTATATAATATATAGTATATATATATATATAAGGATTGGAATCGAATCGATCGGAATCGAGGAATCGGAATCGGCAACTTTTGAAACTGGTATCAGAACGAATCGCATCGGCTGGAAATTTGGATCGTCCATCACTAATATATATATATATATAATATATATATATATATATATATATTATATTAATATATATATATATATATTTATATATTATATATATATATATATT
>JABUQX010080015.1:12500-27699 GCA_015478945.1 Trachelipus rathkii
CATCTGAACACATTGAACTGTATATATATATATATATATATATATATATATATATATATATATATATATATTTTTGTATATTAAATATAAATATATAATATTATATATATAATATAGTTTATTGCTGTCTCTAAGATAAATAACAAAAAGCAATATATTGTTTAAATTTCACATAGAAATATATTATTTCTGTTATTTTATATATTTAAATTTTAAACAATTAGAATACGATTAATAAATGAGATACTTTAATATACGAATTTTTGAAATTAAAAATTAGCTTAATTTACAAAAATAGTAAAATTCTCACCTCATTAATTCGAAAAAGAAAATCCTGATTTTCTTAAATAGTCGGCAATGCTAAAAGTGCAGCATTTTCTTTGTGTACTGCAAAATAAACCCCATATATATGTTATTATGCATATATATATATATATATATATATATATATATTATACATATTATTATACATATGTTATGTTATTATTATGTTGTTATTACATATGGTACATATAAGATATATATAGGCTACTATATACATATATGAGTTATATATATTATGGCGTATGGCGCGTTACATATATATATATATACAAGCAACACGCAGCCATGCCGATTTCAAAGAGAACACTTCAAAATCAAAGTATAACATTGCAAAGTAATGAAGACGTGATAAAGGAATGTGTGTGAGTTTGATATGGTGTAAGAACAGGTATTCTTGGGATGAGGTAATCAGTAGGAGGTTTAACAGGTAGAGTGAGAAAGCCAGAAAAGTGATTAACTGAAGCATGCAGATTGAAAATTATTGTGGTGGTAAATTATCAAGATTGAGAGGCAGATATTGATTAATTCATCATGAAGTTGTTGTGTGCAAAAAGCGATTGTTAAAGGGCATAGCAAATTTAGCTAAGATCAGGCAGATCGTTGTGAACAAAAGCTGGATCTGGTGAAGTTAAGGGTCACATGGAAGGACTGGGTTCATGACAAAGCAAATTCACACAGGCAAAAGAGGGCATGAGGAAACCAAATAACCAGTGTGTGGGAATCATTTCATTGGTATTGTGTAGGGAACATAAAATGTTGGCATTTTAAAGAAAGTTATGAGTCGAAATTGATGAAAAGTGCGAAAACCAATTGGCGCAAAGAACAGGCAGCATCGGTAATATGTGATAATGTCCATCAATTCTTTAGATTTAGCTGAAATTGAGGAAAAACAAAGATAAACTCTGCTTCAACTATGGATCAACTGCCCAGGTCAATGATATAAAGTGTTCAGGGCAAGACTTATGAACGAGATGAAAACATGCGCTGATAGAGCAGCGTCCCTGAAAAATTAATAGCTGACTTAAGACAGAAATAATTGTTTGTTCCATGGACATAATCTAATATGAATCGGAAGTTCAGAATCACTCCGGTGGAGTGAAGTAGGGGAAGCGACTAGAATGATTAAAGGGCAAATAGAGAGTGGATGAGCCCTTGCTTATTGTAGTAAAAGCAGGCTGGAAAGCGGTAACGTGCGTGATAAGAGTAAGTTATGGTGAGTGAGAGGAGAGTCCACTTGTGTAAAAAATTATTCCGCGAAATGAGGAAACAATGTTCGACTCTTCAACATCAGCTATGTCGGAACAAAAGTTCAGAGAAACCGGATGAGTGAATATTTAAGATGGTCTAGTCGGTGGCCTGGTTAATGAAACTGAAAACGCCGCCGGCTGCTGGACACGTTACAGAGGCTAGTTGGGAATCGTCCCGGCTTGGAAGACCTGGCAAAGTGCGCTGAGCTCAGTGAAAAAGAAAGTGAAAGCTGTGTAAGGAATGTAACGAAGCCTGAATTGAGTGAATTGGCAAAAGGTATGGTTGTGGGTCTGTCCCAGGGAATTAAATCTACAACGACGAGATACCACGCGAGTGGTCCCGCCGTAAGCACTATATTGGATTTTGGTAACGATGTAATGATATATTTAAGGGTATTGAGGGATGGATTGTGTTGGGTACTCCCTTAGATTTACGCAAGCTCACAGCCATTCTACTTACTACCCGTATTTTGGTTCCGAGCATGTCACTCATCCTACTCCTTATGGATGCAGTTAGATATGGGTGCTAGTAGTAGTAGTAGTAATAGTAGCAGTAATAATAATAATAATTGTAATAATAATAATAATAAATAATAATAATACAATAATAATAATAATAATAATAATAATAATAATAATAATGATAATATAATAATAATACACACACAATAATAATAATAATAATAATAATAAATAATAATAATAATAATAATAATAAATAATATCAATAATAATAATAATAAATCAACAACAGCAATTAATAAATAACACACATTTATACAATAATATTTAATAATAATAACAATAAATAATAATAATAATAATATAATAATAATAATAATACAATAATAATAATAATAATAATAATAAATAATAACAATAATAATAATAATAATAATAGACAAGTGCTTCAGGGAAAATAGCCACCTTACATGTTAGTTTCTCTTCACGAGTACTCTCAAGAAAGTCAAACATAAATCCCCTAACATTCCAGAATTTCTCTGCGGCCTTTTTCCCGAAATCATTGAGCCTAGCTCATCCGATAGAGTGCTTCCTAAATTCTTACAAATTGTCCCATCTGCAGCTCACATTTCTTTAGTAATAACACAACAAATAAAATTTAGCATCAAAGCTATTCATTTGGTAATAGTACCGTGAGTAGCAATTGTAATAAGATAAAGCAAGGCAACTGTGGTGGGAACCATAGGTGGAATTCAGCTTATTGAGTGTTTTATAGTAAGTTATATATTCTGGTATTTTTACAGGAAGAGTGCGTCGAGTGACTGATAGACTGATTGGCAGATGAACAAGGTGCGTTTTGAAGTGGTAGAGAATGTGTCCACCAAATTTATGGAAGCAAATGAGCAGAAATGTCACAGAAGGGCGTATGGATTTGGAGTGGCCAGGCATGCTGATACGATCTAGGCCAGGGAGTCCCGGTGGCAGGTGTTTGGGCTGATATATGGAGTTAGTAGTTTTTGAAATGGAACAAAAAGCAAGTGTACGTGAGGAAGGAAGATTCCTAAGAATAAATGGGCGGGAGTAGATGGCTTGGCAGATTAATAGTGCTGGTTGGTGTGGGATGTAAGTTATCTCTCCATGTTGTCAGTTGATCGCATATGGGATGTGGTGTGCAAACGATAAACCAATGATAGAAGGGGCAGAAATGATGTAGAGAATGCAGAGGTACTTTGCTCTTTTATGCTGATGATTTGACATTAGTGACAATTAATGTAAGTTTGAGAAGATTGGGTGGTGAGGTGCTTCTGGCAGGATGAAATAAAAGAGTGTTTGAGCAATGTGACAAGAGAATGTTGTGTGGAATCATGTGATACATAGTTTAATGTACCCCTCTAGCCTGAATAGCCAGTAGAGAACACCGCTGATCATGAAACCCATGATTTTCGCGAGGAGAGAAAGACTTGCTAGCTTCTGAATAAAGGAAATGGGAACCTGCTCAACCTACCAACGACACAGCTCCCACCCTTTGTCATAGTAAAAGCCGGGAAGCGTCACCAGAGGAAAAGTAAAAATACCTTCACCTCTAAAGCCATGTGAAGCAGCTGCAAGCGCCCCACCTGGGCCCGTGTCTAAAGTGCCAGGTTAACGCCGTAAGGCAGATGGAGCTAAAGCCGGGTAGAGAAAGCCCGGATTAAAGAGATAAGGCTGTCAGGGTCAGATTTACCCAATAGAAAGTTAGAAGGTGGTGTATTATAAAGAAAGGCCCAGTGGTAAAACAGAAATGCGTGCTCCAAGAATTACGGGACGATCCGGAATGTAAGGTTCTTCAATTAGCGTTCCAGATCGTTGAGAATGCTAAATGTGATCTGGCCTCCTCCCACCTATAAATCAGTGAGAGTAATCCCAACCATTCAGTAGAGGTTAGGTACATCAGAAATCCCCCTTTAAAGAGGGACCCTATATTTGACAGAGAAGATATAAAGTCCTCGTGAGAAGTAGAAAAGATATTAGTATATGAAAATCCCGTTCTAGTTAGGAGAACAGTAGTAGAAGCACAAGATTATTGTAGTAGAAGTGAAAGAAAGATTTTAAGCCACAGAAACACTCTCGATATTAGGAGATTCGAGATTCACAAGACGTGTTACAGGAGTGTTTATGTTTACAGAGGCACATACTCCAATCTCTTCCGATTCCGAAAATTATGAACAAGTGCAATAGCTGAAAACATTAAACGAGTTTGAAAGTATATTATATATATACTTATATATATATTATTATATATATATTAGTTATATATATATAAGTTAGTTATTATATATTATTATTATTATTATTATATGATATATAAGATATATATATATATATTAAGTATATTATATTATATATATATATACATAGTATATATATATGTATATGCTTTCAAATAATCTGAAAATGGCTGACAGGTGATCAAAGTGCGAATGGTGGCTAACGGGTGGTCTCTGGTGGCGGGAGAAAAAAATGAGAAATGGCAGTGGGAAGGTGATTGACTTCGTGAAGAGAGTGTGTGTGTGTTAACACTCTCTTTCTTTTAAAAACACAAGAGTATCCACAAAGTATACTAGAAAGCCATAGTGTAGGCAGAGATGGCATCAAAGTAAAAAGTATGATTGATTTTGTGTTGGCGAAGAAGGAGATGTTGAATTATGTGTTGATGTTAAACTCAAAGAGGGTTTAGGAATTGGTATTATCGATCACCATTATGTTGTTCTATGTAAAATTGGGTTAGTGGGGCTTGATGGAGGAAGGCAGATAAATGAAAGAAGAAAATTAAGAGTGAGCTAAGTGAACAAGACAATAAGATGATGGGTATGTAAGAGCCTGTTAAAAACTGGTTGAATGTGAAACAAGTTGGATACTGAAAAATCTAAATGAAGGAAGCAATGTTAGTAGTGCAAAGAAAAGTGTGATGGCAAGTTGAATAAGAATGTTATCATGAATGGTGGAAAATGAAGATGAGTGATCAAAGTTAAAATATAAAAAGAAGGCAGGTTGAAATGCGTACTCAAAAAGCAATGATTTAAAGTCTCGCAAAAGAAAGATGCTAATTATATAAGGAGGAAAAAGAGAATACTAAATACATAGGAGAAAATAAGAGGTAAATGGAACAGTTTGGAAGGAGGATAAATGTGGACTTACAGCAAAGGAATAGGAAGTTCTTCTGGAATGAAGCGGAATGGTTAAGAATGAGAACAAGGAAATCTGTACCTGCTCAGAATAATGAATAGGCATGGTGCTTTCGTAACATGAAATGGATGTGAGGGGGAGTGGAAACGCCCCTCATTCTTTTACAATATTACAGCAGGCACGAAGAGTGATAGTGAATGTGTGGCTTGATAAGGCTGAAATAGGTATTTTAATGAGGTTATTAGTAACGAGGAGGTAATGGGTAAAGTGAAAAAGTTGAAGAATAGTAAACTGCAGGTATAGATGAAATTACTGGTGAAATGTGATCAAGAACGGAGGCGAATGGTGATTAATTGATCAAAGTTGTGTAATGTGCTGCTTATGAAGGGTAAGTAGTTCCATGATTTGGAGGGGAGAGCGGCAATAGCACCTTTATATAAGGGTAGGGAGAAAAGGGGAAAACTGTAGAAATTATATAGGGGAATAAGTTTATTGAGTGCTGTAGGGAAGGTATATGCTATTTTGGTCGAAAGAGTGTCGAGTGACTGAAGAACTGATTGGGAAGAACAATGTGCGTTTAGGGAGTGGTAGAGGATGCGTGGATCAAATCTACATTGAAACAAATGAGAAAACGATAGAAGAAGAAGAACAAATTGTATTTTAGGTTTTGCGACTCTCAACAGGCGCATGATATTAGAGTTAATATGAAGCCTTTATGGCAGGTGTTAGTGATATATGGTGTTGGTGGTAGGTTTCGGAATGGAAACAACATATATGACGATAGCGGCGCGTGAACAAATGGTGTCAATGGTGATTGGTTTAGCATTGTCAGCGGAGGAGACAGGGTTGTGTTAAGGGTCTCCTTATTATCTTCAATTTGTATATGGATGGGGTTAAGCAAGTTAATCTGAGGTGGAATCAGCTAAAATGTGTTACAAATGATGGGGGTAATGGAGATATGTAGGTGTCCCACCTATTATGTGTATAAGGTGGATGATTTGGTTCTCAGGCAAATCTGAAGAGAGTTTGAGAGATTGGTAGAGAGATTTGCAAAAGGAGTAAACTGAAAGTTAACGTGGACAGAGGTGTTTGCGCAGTATGAGACAGTCCTCTCAGTGTGATGTTATGTTAGATGATGAGCAGCTGAAACAAGTATTTTAAATATTTAGGGCATATGTTGGATGAAGGGAACGGGGATGATGCAGAGCAGTAGGAAAGTTGTGAATGGCAGGAAGCGTGGTCGGTGCACTAAATCGCTGGTGAACGTAAAAGGGACTAAGTCTGAGTGTGCTAGGGTCTTACATAGAGCGTATGCTAAAACACTTCTCCTTAGTTATTGGTATAGTAAAGAGATCTAAGGATCTGGAATATAAAGTAGTTCTAAAGTTCAATGTGTTCATGGAAGGGACAATCTTAGGGGAGTGTTAGGGTGAGAAGAATTGATGAAATGAGGAAAGAGAACTTATTAGAGAGTTGTGTAGTGTGAAGAAAGGGGGGTAAAATGAGAGAATAAAAGGAAGATCAGCTGTTGAAACAGAATGAATAAGGAAAAGGATGAAATGATCTTCGGCTGAAGCTAAGGGGACATATTGAGTCTAACTTGGTTACTGGACCGGCTGTGAGACCAAAGAAAAGTGGATTGAGTCAGTAAAACGAATGTTTGAAGAGAGAAATGTGAGTTCGGAGAGGCGAGAAAAAGGTGTATAACAGGAGTGAAATGGCGGGGGATTTTTGTGAGGAGGTATGCTTGTGGCCCACTCTGGGCTAAGGGATGAACCCTACACTGATGATTTGCCATAGTGTGAAGGTCCGTTGCATTCCCATGAAGCTTTAGGGTGCATTTTCTGACTGCGACGAGTTTTCTTCACCAATTAGTCGGTGGCATCCAGGGCGGCAAAGGCTGGGCTTTCTTTCGACTTTTGCCGCGTTCTTCACTTCTTTTCTTCCGATGCCTTCACGCACCTTACCCCATCGAAATAGAAGGTATATAAAGAAAGAAAGAATATATATATATATATATATATATATATATATATATATATATATATATATATATATATATATATATATATATATATATATATATATATATATATATATATATATATATATATATATATATATATATAAATATTTTTTATAAATTAAAAAAGCTAAATTATAAAATATATTATTATATATATAGTATATATATATATATATATATATATAGTTATATATATTATATATATATATATATATATATATATATACATATATATATATATATATATTATGTTATTATTACATATATATACATATATTTATATTGCAAGTTAATTTCACCATCAAAAGGACACATTCGCACAAAAATCATAAAGAAAAAAGATGAACTTACATATCCAGTTTTGCTAGAGTCTTTTAGGAATGGGTAAGATAGTAAAACTGCTTCTTGGACTTCTCTGTATTGGTCAGCATCAGGATACCTGAAAGAAAACTATTTTAATCAAATTTACTCAAAAGGGAATTGTTTAAAGGAAGAAGGAAGTTCACGACTTAAAAGCATAAAAATTTGCAAAATGAATGTAGGTATTCATGTTGCTAGTAGAAACGCTTGAACGTTTGGTTGAAGCGTGGAAGGGCCTGGGTTAGAATCCTCGCTCGGATCCTAGGTAGAAATTACCACTATTGTAGTCTCCCCTTTCGAATAGGGCTATTCCTGTGAGGTGTGAACTAAGTATATATAAAATAAAAAAAAATAAAAAACAAAAATAGGCACTATAAATATTTAGGTGTATTACTCTGGTAAATGATGATTGGAAAACTAAAGCTAGAGGGATTTGGGAGTAGTGCTGTGTAAATGGTGTTTAGCAGATAAATGTGTGATAAAAGTAAGAATGGTGTGGTAAGTGGACTGGTAGGTGGAGTCCGTGTGTAAAACATGCTAGATAGCAAACAATTGGAAAATAAGAAGAAGGGAAGCTTAAACATTCAGGCTGTATGTTGACAAAAAGGGAACATGGAATACACAGCAAGAGCTGAAGTGGTGCAATTAATGAGAATGTAAAGACCAAGCTCTGGGCGCATTGTGGCCCTGGTCCGATGATATAGTTGTTATCGTTACACGTATCGCTATGAACCATATGGTATGGAATGGAAGGTATAGATCTAAATTGGTTTCCTCAGAAGGACAATCTTAGAGGTGTGTTGGGAGTGAGGATGTTAGGAGTTGCGTGGTGTGAAGAAGGGCGTGAATGGGAGAATAAATTTATACACAACATGGTTTGGGCAACAAGGAAAGAATGGAAAGCTAGTTTGAGTTATGCTGATGTATAGGTGAAAGTGTTGGGAAAACTGTCTAGTTGGAAGACCCAAGTACAATTCTAGTAGGTCAGTGAAGGAGTGTCTCTGGAAAGGAATGTATACTCAGATTCAAGCTAGGAAGTGAAATGTTAGCGCTTAATAAGAGTGAATGGCGGCCTTCTGGTGAGGGTATGGTTGTGCATGGCTCAGTGGATCGGACCTTCTTGCCAACTGACGATATACCACATTGAGGATCCGTCGCGACAGCGTGAAGCCCTGGAGTGTATCAAGTTCGCACTTAAGGGTATTATGGGAATGGAGTGAGGGGTGGTCTCCTTTCATTTTGACCCATAGCCTACACTCCCTCCTCCTGGTACGCCTCATATTTGCTTTGACAAGTTTTCAATCATATCTACTAACAAGATAAGTTCTTTAATTTCAATATACATACAAAGGCATATACAAAATATTTGTAGTATATCATCAGTATAATAAATATATATTTATATGTTATATATATATTATACAGCAGCGTTAGAAGAGCATATATATATGTGAAGCCCTGGAGTGTATCAAGTTCGTACTTAAGGGTATTGAGGGAATGGAGTGAGGGTGGGGCTTTCAGTTCGACTTATGTCATACTCTTCTAATTTACTATTTTGTTTTGATGCTTTTTACGCATCCTACTCCTTATGGGAAGCTAGGGTAGATAAAGAATTATATATATATATATAGTTTAAACATAAAATATTTACCATGTGAAGCGTGTTATGTCATCCACCAAACATTGAACAAAAGCACTTCGAATTTTTGAGCGCTCTTTGCAATAGAACAATTTGTCCTTCTGATCCAAGCGAACTTGAATGGCTGGCGGAAATGATGGCAGCTTATAGGGAGATGTCCAATTTCCTACAAACGAACCTTCTATTGTCCTTGCAGATGGTGGCTCTTGAATAACTTCAAAACATTCAGATAAATCATCAGAACTTTGACATGTTCTTTCTGATAGCCTAAAAATGAATTATCTATTAACGTCTTTTTAAAATTGTATGTGAAGGGAATCAAAAATACATATGAGTACTGCTGCCAAAGATTAATCCTTTTAAATATTTATGATACATAACATGCAATTTTGTATATTAGACAAATTTCACACTCATGGTAAAGTGAATTAAACATATTCAAGGAAAAAAAAAAAAATTACAGCCATTTTTTAAATAAAGAAGTAAAATCTATAAACCTAGCCCAACTCAAAAACAATTGCAAAAGGCGACTAACCAACTGCATCTACACAGTGGACAATACTAATTCCTATAACCCCCAAAAGCTTATTACTCCCTTCGAGTAATGGCCTCCTTCCTGCTGTGATGGCTAAAAAAAAAAAAGTTAAAATCAATGCACAGTTCTAAATACAAATTTTAAAACACACACAAAAAGTGCATTGGGTACGGTATCAAGAATTTTGCCATCCAGACGACACTTTGGCATTAGTACCGGTATTGGGAGAAAATAATATTAATTCATAGGTCAAAAATTTTGTATCTCCTCCTTCCCAATATATATGTTATATATATTATGTTATATATATATATATATATTATTATTATTATAGCATATATATATATGTTATTTATAGATATTATTAATATGGTGTTATTATACATATATATATATATATATATGAAAGATATATATTATATATATATACATATATATATATATACATATAATAAGCAAATATATTACATATGAGTTATAGAGGTGATATATATTTATATATATATATATATATATAAAGAGTATATATAGAAAGAGAAGATATATATATATATATATGGTTATATATATATATATATATATATATATATATATATATATATATATATTATTATATGGCCATTCCATGTTAAATCAGTGCGCCTGGTGATTGGACCTCCTTATATTTTGTAAAACTTTAAAGAGTTAGTCGTTAAACATCTGTAAATCAGGTTAGAAAGTATTAGGACCCCAAAAAAGAAATGTTTGTGTTAATGTGTTTCAAGCCATTATAGGGCTGATGGATGGTGGTCTCTTTTTGGCTGTGAAAAAATGTTAGGAAACATTGTCAACATTACATGGTCCAAATATTCCAAAAATAGACAACGATATAAAAAGAAGGAAAATTATAAATCTCCTTCTAAGTAATTTGTGCAGCATTAATTTCTAAAATCATAGCCTCTGCTGACATCAGAAAGGTGTAATTGAGACAGTAAAAACCCAACCTAGCAAAAATAAAAATGCCCCCTCCCTTTCAATCATTATTAAAAGTATAAGAAATCATCATTGTGGCTTCCAATTCCCTGAATAAAATATACTAGCACTCATTGCAGTGGAGTATAGTTGATTTGTGCCTAAAACCTCATTAAAAGAACTGAAATTGTGGAAATTGAGCCAGCTTTAAAAATTGCAGCATTTTTGAAAACAGCTAATCTAAATTTTGTATCTGAAAGCATATATACTGAGAGTGTGGGGTTCGGTAATGATTCACCTTCCCAAGCACCAAAGAGTGCATCCTTAGGTAGCCTGACAAACATACTTTCCTACTTAAAGCCTGCTTAGCAAGAGAACTCTAAAGTGCATTAATCACTTCAAAGTTTCTTATTTCAAAGGGAGGTGCCACCAAACTGAAAAGTATGTGTTTATAAGGTAAACAAAGGATGCTCCTTCCAATGGTTAGTGTTACAAGAGTAGTCCTGAACTCACTTCATTCAACCACACCCACCCTACCTCTAAAATGTATAAAAATCTGTCATGGAAAAATGCCACTCTTTAATGCTATACCATTCCAGCACTTTCTGAATTGTTTGAAAGAATTTTGAATTTAAAAATAGTAAAATTTCTAATTTACTGAAAATATTTATAAAAATATTTTATTTTTAGCTAGAACTAATCTTTGAAAATGTGACCAACACTTCCTAGAAATAGCTTCAATATCACTTAATGATCTTTAAGTAAATATTTACTTCCTTTTAAAAAGCTCCTGTTTACGAATAAAACATGGTGCAGTTTTTAGTTTTTCATATGGAATATATTCACTTACAATGTACTGCATTATCTGTCATCACTGTTTGTAATTTATGCGTAAAGCAAAATTATAAGAATATAACTACATTTATTAAAAAGTTTCTTAAAGATCCTTAGTGATTATACTTGTAAACTGATACAGTATTTTTTTTACTGTAATGGATGATAGACAAAAAAGACTACTCCATGAATGGACAGAGAAAAACATATGTTGGATAATAGAGTTTCTGGACTGGCAAATTTCATTTCCAGTCATATATAATGTGTGTTCTTTGTGTTTGTATGTGTGCATTAAATGCATGTCTATTTTTCTATTTTATAATACAGGAGTGAGCAAATTGGCTTCAACATGGCCAGTAAGGAAGGAATATATCTAGTGAGATATTGGCTTTGACTTCAAGGAATTATTAATTCATTTGGATTCAAAATAACTTATTTTTACTATATAGCATACTGATCTTACATTTTTATTCAAACTTAAAAATTACGAAATGGAATAAGTCACACATGAGACCTATCAAAGAATGTCCCCTTCACAATTTCAATACATATAATTTTTAAAAAGACCAACAAAAATTTTTGTATCACACAAACCTAAACAAAGTAAAACAGGTATTTTTTATACAAACAATACTGTCCTTTCCCAGCTCTAATTACATGCAAATATAGTAGAATAAAAATATTTAAGGAAAATCCCACCACAGGCATCAACCCCCAATATTGTAAACCATATATTTTTTTGCTACTCACTACAAACTAATGTGGAAATTAATATAAGAAATAATAAAAAAAAATACAGTACAAAGAAAATAATGCATGTTAACTATATAAAACGCGGACATTCATATACTTATCTAAACTGTTTTAAAAGTTGAAAGTAAATAAACAATACATCCTTAAATGAACTATTGAGTTAACTAGCTATTATTATTTATAACGTTTTTTAAAAACCAGATATACCTTTTGAATTTTTATTCTCTTTAATATCACCCTCTCTTGTTCTCGCATCATGTTTCTGACATGTAGAACTTATGGTTATTAAAGAAATGTTTTCTAAATTTTACTCTCCATTTTGAAACCTCTTGTTCCCCAGTAATGGAGTTTAATTCATAAATTAAATGACAAGAGAATTTTTTCAAACACACCTAACTTAGTCAATCAACCAAAATATCTCAAATATCCTGTTATAAAGAGGAATTTAAAAAGTTTATTTTCTCTTCATTAATTTAATATTTATTTGTACTATTTTTTGAATTTTGGTTATCAATAATTTTGCATGTTATGTGATGATATTCAGTAGGCTATTAAGAATAATTACTTACTGGGTTAAATTAAATTACAGAAGATTAAAACGCTCCTTTCAGTTAGGATTTTTCATGTACCTATATTCCGAACCTCAATAGTTTTTATTATTTAATCCAAAATTTGAACTTTCAGAGATTACTTTACGTGAAGGCGTTCGTATTAGGAATAAGCACCATACAAAATACTTTAAAGTAAAGAATACTCATTTATAAAATATTCAAAATTAGCTTAACATGCATTATAGAGAGATAGTTTAAAACTTGGAAGTCAAATAATCGTATAGTTTATGAAAGAGAGGAAGATATGAGAGTTATATATGATATGATATATTATGCGTTATATATATATAAAGAAGATATATATATATATATATATATATATATATATATAGTAAGAGTATAAATAATCATATATATATATATATATATATATATATATATATATATATATATGAAAAATAAATTTGCTACCTCTAAAAATTAATCTCTCTTGCTCAGATTTTTAAATCTTTTTGTAACTTCTATAAGATAAAATAGTCAACTTCAAAACATCAAAAAAGTTATGAAGCAAGTCTGACTAACAGTGTCAAACTTTCAGACAGAAACAAATGTGACTCCAAAGAATCTGACCTTCACACACACACTTTGACTCTTATTTCAAATACTGGAAATAAAAAAATTAACTTCTTTCCAAAAGCTTGGATTTTATGTAATTTTCTGAAAATCATAATTAATATCATTGTTAAATTTTTAGCATATTACTATGGCAATGATTTTGAGATACTTTAATTTTGTTAGTGCATTTTCTTAAAGTTAACGTACCAGAATTATATATTTATAATAAATTATATGGGCCTAGACCAGGGTTGGCCAACACACTTAGTGCAGTGTGACATACAGATTCAGTGACTCACAGTGTTGTGCTCATTGAAATATAGAGGTGCAGTGCAAAAATATGGTATTTGGTGGAGTGGGTGATTGTTTAGATGAAGGGCATCCCATCTGATTTTCTTTCTAATTCTTTTGGCTTTATGCACTTGTAAATATATTAAAAATTAAAAATAAAACCTTTGGTAAAGTCGCCAAGACCATATTTATTCTATGAAAACTTTCACATTTTCAAAGTAGGGTTATATTTGAATGTAAAAATTTTTGCTGTTTTTCTTGAAAACTAGATTTTTGCTTATTTTACCTGGGAAAAGTAATCTAACTTTATAATAATCTAACCTAACGTAACTAACTGCTGTTTCTCATGTGAATCCCAACATCAATAGACTAAAAGTAACATCCCTATAAAAAAATTTGAGCGCCAAGTAACCTACTTTATTCCTGTGGTAACTTAGGTTAGGTTAAAAATAAAGGTTGAAAATAGATTTGGGACAACTGGTTGTCCCTAAATGGCTTTTCAAGTCCCCACCTTAAAACAAAACCATCAAAAAACCCCATCTGGGTTTTATCTGGGTTTTATAAAAAGGTAAAATTGAAAGGATAAAATCTTCAATTGAGACTGAAGGCTTAATTAATTGAAAAGATAGTAAATATCTTCCGTTTAATTTCTTTTAGTGTTAATTTGAACCTTTAATCCTATTTACTAGGTTAAATCCTCCTCTTTGTTATTCTTATTACATTATTATTATTTATCAGCAGTAACATTGCTTACTCCAGACAAAAGGGGGAGCTCAAAAAGAGCCTCAAGCTGAAGCTCTGTGGCCAAGACATCCCACAATCAAAAACACCCACTATACACTATACTAGGTAACAGGTGTTACTTTCTCCCAAACCCATGATGACATGACCTTTGCAAAGTGCTGTTCACACATTGGACCAAAAGTGACAACATGCAACCTGTAATGAACAAACTTAAAATGCAATGCCTTTAAATTTTAAATGCACCAGGTGGCACCAAATTTCCAAGCCAATAGAAAGAACCTTTAATATGTTGCCAATTTCTTGGTCAATATCCCACTTTAAACTATATATATATGGGTTATAAGGTTATTATATATAGAAAATGATAAGAGATATATAGAGGTATATATATATATATATATATATATATATATATATATATATATATATGTATATATATATATATAAAGCATCATTAGTGTCAATTACCGTTGATTTTGCCAGAGATTCATACCAAACCCAGTTTTTTATGGAAAAACAAAAACCTGAGGTGGGCTGGGTTTTTTCAAAAACCCTGGCTTATGCAAACCCAAGTTAGGCGAAGTTAGGTTAGTTAGGTTGGTTAGGTTAATGAAAGCTGGCGCACGAAAAACGCGGTGCGTCACGTATTAAATGCGAAAACGGCTAACACCCAAATGAGGGAACTGGAAACCAGCGCTGCCG
>JABUQX010080016.1:0-7500 GCA_015478945.1 Trachelipus rathkii
TATTAGAGAGAAAAGAGTAATAGAGCAATGTAGAGAGTAAGATGAGTAGAGATATGAGTAAGACTATAGAGTAAGCATAAGAGAGAGAGAGAGAGAGGAAGTAAGAATCGAGAGATGGCGTAACCAGTAATCGAGTGGAGATGATACAAACTATGGGTTGAAAGTCGATTAAGGATTATAGGTAAGAATAGAAGTAAGTAATAGATAGAGTAGATGAGCAGAGAGAGAGAGAGAGATACGAGATGATGAGAGAGAGAGAGCATTAAAAATATGAGAGTAAGAGAGAGAGAGAGAGAGAGAGAGAGAGAGAGAGAGAGAGAAGAGAGAGAAGAGAGAGAGAGAGAGAGAGAAGAGAGATGAGAGAGAGAGAGAGAAGAGAGAGAGAGAGAGAGAAGATGAGAGAGAAGAGAGAGAGAGAGAGAGAGAGAGAGAGAGAGAGAGAGACGAGAAGAGAGAGAGAGTATAGATAGATGAAGAGAGATAGTAAGAGTAATGAGAGAGAGTAAGAGAGATGAAGAGGAGAGGATATGAAGAAGAGAGAGATGGATAGATGAGTTGAAGAGAGAGAGGAGAGAGAGAGTAGAGAAGAGAAGAGAGAGAGAGAGCAGAGATGGAAGTGTAGGTAGAGAGGATGAGAGAGAGAGAGTACGAGAGAGAGAAGTAGAGAGAGAGTGTAAGCTCAGAGAGAGAAGAGTAGAATAGAGAGAAGAGAGTAAGTATAGAGATGAGAGATAGTAAGAGAGAGAGAGAGAGCCTAGAATGAGATAGGAGTAAAGCGAGATGAGAAGAGAGAGAAGAGATGAGAGAAAGGATTACCTCTCATTAGACCAATTAGATGAATCAACTAATATAGGATACATCCCTGCTTAGTAATATACTGCTTGGATTAAATGGACATTTATAAATACTTATTTGAGATCACACTTAATCCTTAGCTGATCATGCTGATGAGTCTGCCTTAGCTGTTAAGTATGGCACAATACGTTCATAGGTAAAAACCCTCTTATCTAGAAAAAATGGGAGACACTATATCAATGGACCAAGTGGTACCACTAAGTGAAATAAATATAATTATATTAATATATAATATATATCTATATTATATAATATAAATATATATATATATATATATATATATATATTATATATATATTTACATATAATTGCATATACTATTTTTAATCTTTTTTATATTATTTTTATAGGAAAAATTAAATTTACTTTCTCACGTCATTTTGAATAAAACTTTATTTATGTGTATTACTAATATAAATGATGAATTTTAGACTATCTAATACAGGGATATATAGCCAATAATATACATAAAAATTTTTTAATAGTAAAAGTGGTTTGTTCGATAATAATGTTTTATATATAATTATTATGTATTATATTAATTTTAATTTATATTATATACAACAACAGCTTCTTATGCCCTAATACAGCTATTCTTGAGATTAATTTTACAATATATACTAATGGTAATACAGTCAACTTAATAATTATAGTAACATATATTTAAAATTCAATAATCGCAAGATATTAATCTAATAATTCATTACTTATCAAAATATAGCAGTAAACACAACTCATCATATTACTATTATAGTCAAGTGATGGGCATTGTAACAAATTTATATTCGCTGATTCGAATCCTAGATAGTTCCGAGACAGCGATTTAAATCACTTATCGATACATAGAGTAGATTAATACAATAGAATTGTAGACATTAGACTAGGAATTATTGGATCTAGGAATATTTGACCGCATTAAGATAGAGGAAGAAGACGAGACTGAGATATAGAGTATAAGAGAGAGAGACGATAGAGAGAGAGAAGAGAAGAGAGAGATAGAAATGAGAGAGAGAGAGAGGAGAGAGTAAGAGAGAGAGTAGAGAGAAAGAGAGAGAGAGAGAGGAGAGAGAGAATTAAAATTTCTTTCTAAAATTTTCCTTAACGACGTTAGCACGGACACGTGTTCCATTCGGACGTAATTGAAAATCCAAGTGATTTTTCGTTATTCTATTTCGATCTATTTCGAGCAGGTATGAAATGACTGGCCGCCCCATTATTAAATAAATAATACGATAAATATGTAATAAATATAAGGTACGTCCATAAGATTTAAAAATTTCTATCTTAGGAACAGAGTAAGTATAAAGAAAAATTTTCCATAATATAAAATTTAATAATTATTGTTATTAATTTTATATATATAGCTTAATATCATAATGTAAATAATAGTCTTAAATTTATTTAATAATACCTGTTATTTTATTTTCAATATTTTAAATATAAATGTAAATAATTTTTAAATTAAACTTTACCATTTATAATTTACTCTATTACAAAAGACGTCAAAATAATGTTAGTGATAGTAAGGAGTTTACCTATCCACTAATTTATATGCCCCTGATATATATATATATATATATATATATTAATATTATATTATATAAATATTATATATATTATATATTATATATATAATATAATAATTTATTTTATCAAGACCTATGTCTTTGTCAATATATAAAGTCTCTTGTAGTATACTATATACAGAAAGAAAAGATGAAAACAATACCAAGTACTGAGAAGAAATATGAGACTCTTTATCTATTGAATATTCAGTATAATAATCATGAATATAATTGGTAATGTAAATTATATATAGATTAAATATCACTTTAATTACTTTGATAGCTAGATTTCTCTAATATTTGTGGAGTAGTGGGGAAATTCCCATGCACATTTATGCATTTGTCTTGCCTGAGTATAGCGGGACCAGGACTACTTAGGATGACAGTGGCTGATAGCGATACAGTATTGTGAGAGGGACCCCACCACGGTTTAACATATTAATGCTCAAGAAGGCTCATGCCATGCCTCGGATCGTTTGAATGTTTGGAACTACCCACCTCTATGTGGCGGGCCAAAAGAAAGCCTTATATATATATACATATTATTTATTTTATGAAAAGAAATTAAAATATTTTTTTTTATATTATATATCTATTATATAGGCTATAATTATTATTTACTATTATTTAATATATTAAATAATAAATATATATAGATAGATATTATATTGTTGTTACTTATATAATATTACTTCACACATATTATTATCTATCTCTATACTCTGTACATATATACTCAAATGCGATGTCGGTGCATAGAAACGATGAGCGAGATTTGTTATTAATCAGGTTCAAATTGGTTCCTTAAGTTTGGGTTAGCGACAATAATTCAGCCGTTGTTAGAGTTTATTGGTTTATCTTTATTTTTTGGAAATGGGAGTGACAAATTTTCCAGAGTGTATCTGGGGTAGAATTTTTAAATTATTATTTCGAGAACCATCACGATTGGCTTAAAGGAAACCCATCATTTTATCTCATTTCTGAAAGCATTAGCTTACCCATGAAAGTGATGCGAAGAGCTGTTGTCTTGGACCTAACCTAATTATTAAATTATTATCTCGACGGTGCCTCTAGTTATACCTATTATATATGTCAATCAATCATATTCACGATGTGATCTTAGTGGAGAAACACTACTAGGGATTAAATAATTTTTTACAATGAGACATATAATTAAAGAATATTATTAATAATAAAGATGTTTAGTAGCATATAAACGCAACAATTATAATTTGTATATTATCAAAATAGTCCTAAGTGGGAATTATTGAGTAATCACCACTCATTACATCAATCTATAAGAGATGGATAACCTATAATAATACAATCAGAGATTGATATTACAATAATAATAAATAATAATAATAATATCTAAGTATTGACCTAACCACAGAGCGTAGCAAAAGTGATGGGTTTCCTTTTAGCCAATCGAGGTCTCGAGGTAACACTCTGGAGTACCATCTCAAGGTAAGAGGGAGTTTCATATCCACAATAGGACCCATTTGAAACAGAAATCTGTGCGTTTTATGGCACAAACATCTTTGAATATCTATTAATGTCCGGTTAAAAATTACCCAGTGTTGCCCCTGACCCGAGTGTTGGCGGGGAGGCCCGTCGGAGGTTAGGTGTCCAAGACACGCCTTCGCTCCTCTTGGGAAGCTAATGCTTTCAGAGGTAAAATGATGGGTTTCCTTTTAGCCAATCGTGGTCTCGAGTAACACTCTGGAGTACCATCTCAGGGTAAGGGATTCCGAACCCACTTAGGACCATTTGAAATATATATATAAATATATATATATATATGGTGAAAATGCATAGTAAAAGAATAAAATCTATAGACTTTTCAAAGAACTTTATTTAGAATAAAAGTTTCATAAATATATGTAGAACCTAAAAATCATCGTTTTTTTTATCGGAAATATTTAGAATTTTTTATTTTTTATTTTCCCTATTTAGGGGGTTTGAGCCGACGGGGGACAAAGGGGGATTCGTCCCTACCTTCGTCCACCGGGAGGCCAAGACACCCCGACTCCTGCCATCTTTGCGGCTTCCCCTTTGGTATTCCTTCAGCTAAAAAAAAAGAATAATTTTAATTTCCTTTACACTATGGTATTACTTTAACTAAAGGAATACCATAGGGTAAATAGCAAGGATGGCAGGAGTCGGGATCTCTCGGCCTCCCGGTGGACGACGCGGGGCCCCCGTCGGTTCGAGGCAACTCAATGGGGAAAATAGATATTTTTGATAAATAAATGCAAAAGAAAAAAAAATGATGATTTTTAGGTTCTACATATATTTATGAAACTTTTATTCTACATAAAGTTATTTGAAAAGTTTATAGATTTTAGGATATAAATATATATATATATTCTATATATGTTAAATATATATATCATACTATCTATATATATATCATTAAATATATATAAAATTATATATATATTATATACAATATACTATATAATATATATATATATATATAATAATATAAACTAATAGGAATATATATGAGGTATGTTAAGAGTACGCAGAAAAAAAGCCAATGGGGAGAGAAATAATAATAATTTGTAGTGTTGCCTTCAGATATTCGCCGTGATTTATTTGTTTGCGTGCCTCGATTTAATAGACGTAAGGCGAATTTTTTTCCTATAATTTCAAAAATTCTGTAAATCTTCACACGTACTACTATTTATAAGTTTGGTTTATAGGGTATATAAACTAAAGTTAATTTAAGTTTATTTAAGGTTAAATAAATTTAATAAAAATTAGAACTTGTTTATTTAATATCTATTTTATAGGTTTTTTAATATTTTTATAGGTTTGAAATTCTTTTACTGAAATAGAATGGGCGTCATATTGAAAACGGAGGCGCGCGATCTCTTTATTATATATATTTTTATTAATAAGAAAAAAAATATATTTATTAAATTAAATGTAATTTAAATGTTTGGTAATTCAGTTAATATATATATATATCTATCACTAACACATTCACTTGATATATACCTATATTGTAATAAATATATTAATTTATATTAATTAATTAATATTTATATAATTATAATATTAATATTTAATATATTATTATAATATATATATATAATATATATATATATATATAAATTATATTATAATTAATATATATATATAATATATTATAATATTTATTAATATATATTATAATTTATATATAAATTAATTTAATTAATTTAATGGTCAGTCCTTCTAGAGAGGCCACACCATAATCTCAAAAACCTATCAACAGCTACCATGGAATAAAGGAATACATTGCTGAGGAAAATGCTGGTATACAATTTTAAGTGCGGAAAAATGTAAATAAAAAATAAAAAACAGCAACAACAATTTTAAACTAAAAAATCATATTCTCAAAAACACAAATATATGCATACATGCGAGGAATACTTTTTGGTACTCCTGGTTAAAATTATAAGTTTAGTGAAAACGTAAAAAAAAAATTTAAATAAAAATTAAATTTGTTATATAATTATAGTAAAAATGAGGAAAAAAGTCCTATTTTAAAGACCTTATAAGTTATCCAACGTTAATAATATAAATAAGTACTATATCTAGTATTAGTTAAGTTTTTTTTTTTAACTTAAATAGTAAATACCCAAGGGTATACCAGCATACACTGATTGTGACAGGAGTCAGTGAGGTCTCTACAAGCCTTCACAGGGGAACATATAAGAAGTTAGGAACTTTTAACTCTCACCCTTCCGGGGAGGTTACTCACTCAGAAACCCCGCTCATTTAAGGTATTTGGGTGTCGAGGGGGTTCCATACCGCCCACTATTCCACCTCACGGGGTATGGAAAAATCACGTCCGCCCTCTGTGGTCCACATATTCAGAGGTCTACAGGCTCCCCTACATTGCCAAATAGTGTAATACTCTTTACACATAATAATACATATATATAAATTTAATAATATATATATATAAATATAAATATATATTATATAAATAATTATTATATATATAGAAGCATGAGCTAGTAGGACCTAGTAGGATATATTATAATATATATAGAGTATATATATATATATATATATATATATTATATATACTTATGTACCCTGCTCCTAAAAAAAAAAAAAGCCAATATTTATTTTATTTATTTATTTATTTTTTTACATTTTCCAACTAAAATTTTACAAAAGGATTACGAAAATGTTTCCTTTTCGCTGTAGCTATTGTAGTTTGTTGAGATTGATTTTTTTTTTCTTTTGATTTTTTTTTGTTTTTTTTTTTTCAGTTTCTGGTCACTACAATTTTACCTGGATTCCAACAATGTATTCCTTTTCCCTGTAGCTATTGTAGTTTTTGAAGATATGGATTGTGGCTCTTCTAGAGGCTGGCCTTATATAATATTATAATATAATATATATATATATATATATATATACTATATATATATATATATATATATATATATATATATATATTATATAATATATATATATATATATATATATATATAATATTAGGTGGAGTTGATAGAGTAGCAACAGAGACACGACTAGAAGGCATAGGAGAGTATAATACGCGAGCTAAGGGTAAGAAGTATTTTGTATTATATACTGTATATTAGGCCTGGAGCGTAAAATAAAAATTTTCGATTTCGTTTTTGCCCTAGTGCGTAAAAGTTGGGCACTAGTGGGTAGGTCATGTGTGCAAAGTTTCAAGAAAAACAAAAAATAACTTCCGTCTCCATTTCGTCCTTGATTTTTAGCAGATTTTTGCCATAGAGTTAATAATGTGTATTTCGACTGTTTTGTACTTATCTTCTCATTTTATTCTTAAAATGCAGAAGTAACCGGAAATTCACCACAGAGAGGCATAGGTGGCACACTGCGTGCGCGCATGCGCTCCGCTATCCAATCACAATCAAGGTCACTCTTCGTTTGCAATTGAAAATGCCATACATGATGAGTTTTTCGATGATTTTTTTTCGATGATTTTGTTTCGATTGGAAAAAAATATTGTGTTCATTAAATCTATTTGTAAGAACATTCCTGCTTGATTTTGTTACTGGAATTGTTGATTATTTTATAACAGCAC
>JABUQX010080016.1:12500-30722 GCA_015478945.1 Trachelipus rathkii
AATATTTTATTGTTAAAAATTAATTTCAATGTTTGTCATATTTCATGAAATATATTTGTTAATTAATATTTTGATATATTGTAATTAATTATCATATTGCAATTAATACTTTTATTATTTTTAATAAAAATATGAATTGTAATATTGGAGAAATTTTGATGTGATTAATGATATAAATGAACATTTTATTATTTGTTATAATATTGTTATATTGAAATACGATTAATGAATTTTTAATTACAGCTTAATTATTTTTTAAAATTATATGTAACTGATATAGTATTTCCCATTTTTCTTTATTTAGGTTTTTTAGAGTAGTCTTTCAGACTATTTTGTTCGGATCATTTTTTGATGTGTTTGGATTTTGAATAGTATGTAAAATAAAAGCCTCTCAGGAATTGTGCGTTTATTCAACTACCTTCAACTGGTGCTAAAAAATTTACCAAATGACCACACTGGCGACCTTGCCAGGATTTCGAGGCTGTAATCTTCTCATTTACGCAGCACCGAGTTAGTTTTGGTTGCAATGGTCATTGCCGTCTTCGTGTTATAAGTACCGAGATAGAGGCTAATTACGACTAAATAGACCGTAAGGAACGGTTGAGAGATTACGCCTACACGAATCTAAGGATATTTCTTCTGTGTCTACAAGAGCCAATTAGCATTTCCGAGAGAGGTGACTTCTTTGTCACCAACAGATGTTCCCAAATAAAACCTTTGCCAAGCAGTTTAAAGGTGGAAAATCAATTAGAAGTACTGTAAGTACTGAATTAATTTTCACACAAAAAAATTCACACTAAAGTTTAAATTAGAATAGGAGACTATATACAAGTGATATAGGCTTATTATCACCTTTGGGTCTTAATAAGCAATTATATTCATTATGTATAAGTTTCAATAAATTAATAGAAATTACACAAAGAGTATATGTCTATCTTATCGCCTATGGGCTTTAAAATACGTTATACTTAATTTTGTGGGAATTTCAAAACACAAAGAAGTGTTAAAATTTAAAGAAAACATATGTTATTGTTTTCCAAAAATTACAAAACAAATTTTACAAATGGGTGACAGGAAAAATTCCCCATAATACTATAGCAAAAGACTACTTAAAATATTGTGAATGTGAAAATAACAAAAATGTTCTAAAAAGTTAGACAATAGATTTTAAATAATAAAGAATATATTACAGAAATTAATTTTGATTAATGACATTATTGTCTTCATTTTGTATGTTTTTTTTTTGTTCTTTTTTTTTTAAAAGGCAAAAATACTAGAAAAATATTACAGGCTATATTGTAATATGAAATACATTGGTACGGTTCCGAGGGAAGTTCTTTTAAGAATACAATAGAAAAATGTGCAATTAATAGCTTTAAAATAATTAATTAAGATTAGATTAATTAATTTTTTTTATTTTACTAAATGATAGTATAGAGTTAGAGAATCATTTTAGTGAAAACCATTTTTCTTAATTATCATTAGTTAAGTAATTAGAGCTAGTTAAAGATTGATAAAATTCAAAACAGAAGCCAGAGAACCATAAATCTTCATAAGAAAGATGTTATGTCAAAATATGTGTGTGCATGAATTGGTTATATATTCATTCAATAATATATGAATGAGACGTAAGAGTAAGGAGTATTCGGAGGGAAGGGAAAAAGGCACTGGATTGGAGTATTTTGGAGGGAAGGGAGATGGTCATTGAGTGGGAGAATCGAATTCAGGGGAAAAGGGAAATCGCCTCCAAGAGTGAGGGATTGAAATCTTTGGCCCAATTGACCCCTCATTTCTTCGTTCATTTTTCTCCCTCATTTCTCCCTTCAGTTCTTCCCCCATTCCTTTTCCCTTTCTCGCGCTATATTCTCTTGACATAAACAACACACACACACACATCGTTTTATATATATAATATATATATATATATAATATAATATTATATATAATATTAATATATAATATAAAATATAATATTATTAATAAATATATATTATATATATATAAATAGCGTTTTTGTTTTTATTAAATATAAGGACAATATGCGTTTTTATGATAAGTATGCTAGCTTATATTTGTCCGTAACCCCGCGAATATTTTCAGGTGGTAAATTTTGGATTTTGTTTTTTTTTTTTTTTTTTAGTGAAAATAAAAAGTGTTTTTTTTCTTTTTTTTAGTGAATTAAAAATAAGTTTTTTGGAAATTACGAAAAATCGTAATTTAGCAAAAAACATAATTAATAATTAATCAAAGTAAGGTGGACCTTTGGACGAAGGACTCAGGCCACGCCAGACAATCACTGACCAAAGTAAACAAGTCACCAAAGTCACTCAAAGGTCACCGCAAGTCACCATAAGGTCACCAAGGTCAAAAAGTCACCAAAGTCGACCAAAGCACGAAAGTCAAATTGCCCAAATGACGCAAAAATAATCAAAATTATATAATTTTGACTCTAAAAAAACATTAGCAGAAATTTTAATGATACAAAAAAATTGAAAAATTTTCATTTTTAGATCTAAAATATTTAAACAATTTCTAGTATACCAAGAATGTAAAAACGACAAATTATAACAGAATAAATTTGTTGTTAATTAAATGCTTGATTCAAAAAGTGATTAACATTTAAAAAAGAACATTAAAACAACTTTGAAGAACTTTGAAGAACAGAAGAATTTTGAATTCCTTGAAAGAACAGTAAAACAAATATCAATTCATCAGAAGAACAAATAAGTTGACCTTTAACATTTTAAGAAACAACACCCGACAGGAAAAGGGGATAGTTGTTTCTTAATTAATTAATTACAGAGAATTAATTAAATAATAATTATCAATAGAAGCTTTGTAATTTTTTTTTAAATAATGTCCAAACACCATTAGGTGTTCTGAGAGACACGTTGACAAACGATAATATTGTTACATAATTTGAAAGAAAATATTTTTTTTTTTTGCATCGTCCTTCAATAATTCTTATAATTTAGGGAAAAAAATTATGGTTATTTCGCAAATCCGTGAAATTTTTTAAACTAAATTTTGAAAGAAAAATTATTTTATTGAACTTTGATCTTTAAATAATTTGTTAAAATACGATTATTTTATTTAACTTTGAAATTTTAAATAATTAAAAGAAAATATTTTTATTCTGACTAGAATCAAAAGTGATTAAATTTAATTTTTTAAATTTAATAGTGATTAACTTTAAACAGTAATTAATAATTAAAAAACGAATAAAATAATTAAAAAACTTAAGAGCGTATGAAAACGGTAACAATGTCCATTGTTTGAGTTTAAATAGAGCTTTACATATTTTCTTTGAACATAGAAATAATGTTTTGAAAAAAATATTTTTGAAAATCGAGTTTTTTTTGAAACTTTGAAAATTTTTGAGCACCTTTAGTTTTTTATTATGAATCAGTTTGAGACTTAGTTTTTTTTAATTGATTAATTTGAATTAATTAACAATTAATCATGAATATAGTTGGACCAGTTGACCCAAATGGAGCTTCAGGAGGAGCTGAAAGGGATAAAGACTTAGAAAATAAGGACTTAGAAAATAATGATTCAACTGAAACATGGATAATACAATAAAGAAGAGAAATACAGAAGACACGAAAGACTATAGGACAAAATGAAGACCACGATGGACAGAATAACAGAAGAGAATAAGGAGCAAAACCCAAGATAAAGGGACCCACACACAAAAGGATATGGGACTTCCTCCAGTATATCTATCTCCTTCTAACATTGATACAATGTCGTTAAACCCAAATCAGAGAACAGCTTGGGATTGGCATCAACCAGGAAATACAGAAAATAAAGAATGAATACCTAAGGTGCTCCAAAAGACAAATGTTTTGGACAATACCTTTAATATACATTTGAATGCATCGGGGGCCACTTCCCCATCAAATAAAAAGAAGACTTATCCTTCCTGGAATGGCCAAACAGAAATATTTAACAATAGAAGTGAGTTTAGTGGAGCTTGGGGACAGAGCCAAGCAAGTGATACTTTATATGGAGGACAACCTCAGAATCCGTGGGTGCCATCATCCAAAATATTTTAAATAATCCTTTGAGTATGCAGCCACCTTACACAGGCTGGCAACAACCCCTTCCTACAATGCAACCTGGTACAATCCATATCCATATGGACCCCTTATGGAGGATATTATCCAAATACGCTGCGTTTGCCCCTCCACTTCCAGAATTACTAAAGAATTAAAATTGTAATGGAAGAAATCCAATACCGAGGATCTATATAGGACATAGTGGCGTCTAGCAGATCACGACTTGAGTATTTAGAGTAGGGCATTAAATTTGAGGATTACCTTTGACGTTGCAAGAGAAGATACGCACGTTAGGCCCGCGTAATCACTGAACAGACAAAAAATTAGACTATGCAAGACTACAATCCTTCGATTTCTCATCAGAGCCCGTCAATAATATTCTGAAGATAATAGTTCTCAGGTGCAAGACCCTGAATACCTTTTAAATCAATTGAAGATTTTCTAAAAACCAGACAAAGCCGAACAATCTTCTGTTATTGAAAAAATTGTAAAATATAAAAAGTAAATATGTAACTTTACTGAATTCATTGTCTATCTGTTAAGAAATCTCCTTTGGGAATATCAGAAAAAGCTCATAGATATTGAGACTTCTCCTTTGGATTTACTTCTCAACAGATAAATATCTTAATTATGAATATTTTAGAGAGTATGGAAGAGCTCAGAGATCATAGAAGACTTAGAGAAAAGTTCTAAAAGTCTTTAATCCAGACTTGAGTTTCGTAGAAATTTTAGAGAAACTCAGCCAGATAGAAGAAGGAGTCTTGTTCCAGACTAACCATAGAGCAGAACAAGATAGAAGAAATACAGCTAGAGTATTCTATACAGAGAACAACAGCACCAATAATAGTGAAGTTAGAAAAGAAAGAACTACATACAACCCTTCCATGAGAAACAGAACCACGATCCAAAATAAAAAGAATACTCTAATAAAGAGGGAAAAGGAACAAGCCCTTCTCCAAATATAAGACTTAATAAGGAGTAGTTAAGAAACTCTCCAGTAAGGAAATAAGTCAATGGACTATTGCCTAAAATGTGAATCTTTAGGTCTTCACTCTAAGAACTGTGGTGGAACCACATATTGAGAGTAATGGTAGGAATTCCAATGCCGGGTGTCGACGTCTAATGCAAGAAATGCTCCCTTTGTGGATCCCAATGAAAATGAAAATAATAATGTAAATACCATAGTTATAAAACTGATTTTGTAATGGGGTCATTTAGGTAAACTATACTTAAAAATGAATTCAAATACATTAGAAAGACATAACTCTACTTCAAGAATGAGCGTATCTTCAAGGTAAAGTCCCAAGAAAAACAACCCAGAGTTCACACCTGATTTTCTAATCATCAACGGATCCAATCATAAGAATATCTGAACGAAGATGAAGAAGAAGAAACGAACAGTTTTTTAACCCGATCTCTCCGACACGAGAAAAAATTTTTTGATTCTAGGCAAAAAATTAAATGAAAAATGTAAAATAGAACAATAAATAAAGAAAATACTTCAAGCTTAAAGAAGAGGAGGTGTTATAGTGACCTCTAGCTTCTTTGGTGTAGGAATTAGAACCCCAAAATTATTGGATGTCATTATTTTTGTCATATTTTTGACTCCAACAAAAGTCAGAACGAGGTTAAGGTTTCAATAGCCTATATGATTTGGGAGCAACACCGTTTGCTATCGTTGGATCAGATTGAAGGAATCAGAAAAGAAAGGAAGATAACTGTCTCTTAAGAACAGTATTATAGTTTCAAAAGGATTGGAACTCAGATGATCCACCTATAGGAGAAGTTGATCTACTTCTAAAGACTACACCAACAGTATTACTCAGTTACCTTTTTAGTGTGTAAACCTGAAAGCACTGGAGGGAATGGAATTTTATTAGGTACAAGTATTTTAGCTAATCTACCTATAACCATAGACCTTTCTTCATCAAATAATCTTAAAGAAGAGGATAACGAAATCAAAGTTAAAAATCTTTGCCAAATTAAGGTAATTATTTCTCAATGACTCAATATGAAAAAGATAATATAGAAAGACAGAATATATAATCATAGAAGAGATTCATAGATAATTCCATAGGAATGATAAGTTATAAAAAATTAACAATATCCCAGTGATAATTGTAACCAGTAATTAATAGACGAAATCAAGTGAAAAGCCTACAACAAAGATTAATTAATAGAGGCTCAAGTAAAAAGCCTACACAAAGATTAATTAATAGAGGCTCAAGTGAAAAGCCTACACAAAGATAATTATAGAGGCTCAGTGGAAATAGCCTACCACAAGATTAATTAATAGAGCCAAGTAAAAGCCTACACAAGAGATTAAAATTTAAGAAAGCTCCATTATGAAAAGCCTAACACAGAAGATTAATTAAATAAGGCTCCATTCTTGAAATAGCCTACACACGAGAAATTATTACAAAGGCTCATGGAAAAGCCTACAAATAAAGAAAGTTATACCAATGGCTCATTTGAGAACCTACAAGGAAATAACTAACAAAGTTTCATTAGAGAAGCTAACCAAGATAGAAATAAATAAAGAATTTGTTGAACTTGCTTGGAAATTCCTTGTTTTGGATTTCCTAAAAAAGGACCTTATAGCAAAGCCGAAAGAAATAGAAGTTCAATTTGCTATTAATAGAAGAAACCATGCACCTGCTAAATCTTATGGTTATTTGAAAGTCAGACCTGAAAGTAAAGAAGATTTGAGACTTGGAAAAGAAGTGTTTGATAACACCTGCTTTTCTAGGGCCTATATTTGCAAACTGCGGTATGCCTCAGTAAGAAACATGAAATTATTTTGAAGTTATATTAATCTAATGACAAACCCTTTTTATTAAAGAGAAATAAAAACATAGGGAAGTGTCATCCGATTTTAAAGATAATGAAAAAAGAATATTTAATAAAACTTGCTATTGATACGAAGCTAAGCAAATAGGATCTACTTGTATAATAACCTGCTCAGAAAATTTATCTGATAAAACAGTTGAAGAATGCATACAGAGAAATTATAACAGATAATTTGAGTAAAGAAGAACAGATGTTTCTATTTTACAGAAACCTGAGCATTTAGAAGAACTTTGGATTTGTTTATGGAAATATAAGGGACGTCATCAGACTCTAAAAAAATAGATGACGCATGCAGTTCTGTGTGTCCCTATAACAAAGTTGAAATAGACTTACTTACTCCAGACGCTCCAAAAAGTTATTTTAGAACATATCGCTCCCACATCGCTACTTGAAAATAGATAATTTTATCAGATTTCGGTTTTGAAATAAAGGATATTAAAATCTTGCTTATTCGCCACATAGTTCAACCGTTACTGGTAGTGGGGCCAAAAAAGAACTCCAACAAACCCAGAGTCCTGTATAGACTAATCGGGATAAACTCTTTCAGCGTCCAGATTTGTACCCATTGCCTCATTAGACGAGATATTCGTCACTAGGAGGCAGTACAATTTACTAGTGTGATTTAATAGACCTTATCATTCCTCGAAGTACGAGGAGAAACACAGATTAATGCTTTCCCCGTAACAAGGAAAGGATTATTTCTGCCCAACCAAGACTTTATGGGTCACCGCAATGCCTAGCACTTAGCTAGAACGATGCAAGTCGCGTTAAACCATTTATTAGGACCTATCGCTCAAGTGTATTTATATGATGTCTTAACATGGGTAAAAATAAGGCAGAACATTTGAAAACTTAAAAAAAGTTTTTACTGCATTTAGAGAAAATAAATTGAGAGTCAAATTGACTAAATGCATTTCTACAAACTCATATGGTATTAGGATTAAAATAGACCGTCGACAAGGAATTTCACTAGATCCAGCGAAGATAGAAATCGATGAAGAGTTTCGTCCCTCCAGCAAGTGTAAGGAAAACATCCTTTATTAGGATTTTTCAGTATTTTCTCTTTTTCAAGTTGTGGCGTCTGCACTAATTGCCGAAACCATTATATAACTTAATAAAAAAGAATGTTAAAGTTTGAGTGGAAGGAAGAACACCAAAAAGCATTTGAACTTTTAAAAGAGAAATTGGTTGTTCAAACCTCAGTTAACTTTCCCAGATTATCCAAGCCATTTTTATAGGCTACATGATGCTGTGACAGTGGAATGAGGGGGAAGTCTTTATCAATGTCAGATGACGCAAGGAAAAACCGTGTCTTTGTTTCAAGAGTGTTAAAGAGGCGTGAACTCACTATGATATTATAGAAAAGAAATTTTTGCTGTTGTCTTCTCACTACAGAAGTTAAAAATACGTGTTCGGTATCCCATACCATATTTGACTGATATCAAACCTCTTGCTTTAATCTTCGTAATAAGCAACAAACGGGTCGGCTAGCCCGCTGGAATTTATTTGTTAATAGTTTTTCGCCAACTATAGTATATAAGACGGGAAAAACAAACATACCGCCTGACTATTTGAGTAGGCATCCAGCAAAAGCTCCAAACGTTTATTTTTTCAAAGGAGAAAAGAAACCGATGTTACCAACGAAAAAGATTTTATTTAACGAAAGAAACTAATAGGAACAAGAAGATATGCCCTAGATTAAAAGAATTAGTTAAGTGGGCTAAAGAAAACCCTAAAACTTATCCACATATTTTCCATAAGAAAGTATTGTACTATGCAACTAGAAAGGAACCTTATGTAATACAAGTACCAGATAGCATGATCTACTCAGTTATAGATCATTGCTATTCTTCACTTGGAAGTGGGCATGGAGGACAGCGACTGAAAAAAGAGTTAGAGAAAGATACGTTTTCCTCATCTAAGTAAGTTAGTAAAGGAGTACTGTTCTCAAGTGCGTATATCCTGTGCTAAAGTTAAAGGTCCTATCGGCCTCCAAAAGCTGAACAATAAACAGATGGCCTCTCCTTATACTCCGTTTTCCTATAGTACATGTGTGATAGATAGGAAAACTTCCACATTTCAGGTTTCAGTGCCAAACACATTCTCTCTTCAGAGATGTTTTGACACGTTATTGCGAATTAGTCGCTTGTAAATCAAGGACAAGTCAAGAATTTGCTAGAGCTTTACAAGAAAAGTAATATGTCGGCATTCGAGCCCAGAAATTTTAGCTTATGACAAGCCACAGAATTTAATTCAGCTGCTTTAAAGAGCTGTGTAAAGCTTGAGGATAAAAAAGGTTAATATTCTGCCTACAAACCAAGTCAATAATGTGTGTTGAAAGATTGAAGCAGATATTGAGGTTGCTCCGCTCATTTGTGAAGATAACATAGAGATGTCAAAATACCTACGTTGCTCAAATAGCCTAACCACATACAATCGATATCGAATCAACTGATCTCTCCCATTTTGTCCTGCATGGATATCATAAAGAGACTTCCCTACTAGATGCCCCTGATTGTCTCTCCATTTACAAATAAATCGGAGATAAAAAGTTCATTTCAGATGAGGTAGATGAAAGAAAGAAAGAAAGAATGGAAGCAATAAGAGACTTAGCTAGAGAAAAAATCTAGAAAAAGAAACAATTAAAGCTATTGAACAGCAACACAAACATGCCAAACAAAAGAAAATTAAAAGTGGGCGATTATGTTTTGTGAATCTGTAAAGAAACCTAGACATAATGTTCAAATGAAACAAAAAAGATTTGAAGGACCTTTTATTGTGAATCAAATAAAATAGCCAAATAAGCTATGCTTCTTGTTTAAATCCAATCGAAATGATTTTCCGGTCAACTCGAAATAATGTAAAGATAATTCAGTAGAAAAGATTACAGAATCTCATTTTTCATTTGATAATGACGAGATTTGGAATCCAGATGGAATTCAAGAAACATTGGATTCCCCGAAAGTTACAACAGAAAGAACAACAAGAGTGGGAAACCTGAAAGTAGATCGACAGGTAGATGATCAAGAATCTCCAACCACTTCTTCTTGGATTCCCCTAATTTTTATGATGAACAAAATGTTCTACCAGAGGATTCACCACAAGAACAACGGAATCCTGTAGAAAAAACACAAACTTCTTGTAACCAAAGAATACCTGATACTCCTCAAGGAAATAGATTGATGAATTCTACTCCCCAAACAAGAACTCAAGTAAGAGGATATAGACCGTCTCTATCACCGATCAGACAAGAAGATTCATATATTTCAGACAGTTCTGAACACGAGGAACAGCCTGTCACTGAAGAAGTAAAAGAAGATGCTTTGGTAACGCCACTTACAGATGCGAACTGTAGGGAAAATGTTCCAAATCCGCTGAAAACACTTCCCAAAGATGATGAGTAAACACCTCCTAGAAAAAATTATGGGATTATCAACATTCTGAAGACAAGATGAAGAAAAGAAGGAATCCGTCGTATAGACCCTCAACCAGCACATTCCAGAGTCCGAGGGTTGGAAGAAGAGTTACAGAGTAATCAAACAAGAGTAAAGAGAATCATGAATCTCTTCAATCTCTACCACCCAAGAAACGGAAGAAGCAAACAAAGGATCACCTGAAACAGAATACAGAGACCTCCTGTTGTGTTTGCCATAGAAGATGACTAGAAGAGAAATAGACTTTTACTATTGCCTCCTAAAGTTAAAATCTCTTAGATTGTATAAAAAATTTTGTAAATAAATATTTTATTTATTTTATTTGTGTTTATAACTCTTTAAGGTTTAGTTTTTATAAACTTTATATTTAATAACGCTATTTCATGTATTTTACCCTTTTCTAATTTTAATCTTTTTAGTATAAGTTTCTATATTTTTATTATGTTACGAATTCGGAATTTTTTTTTTGCCCCCCAGGGTCCAGTCTTTTCTTTTGAAACTAAAAAAGAACCATAAAAAAAAATAGAAAATTTGAAATTTACGTTTCGTAAAATAATTTTATATTGTTTTATTTTTTATTAGTAACATGTTTTATTATTATTTTTTATTTTAAAAGAAAAACAAAATAAAATATCGGAAAAATTCGTTTAATATTTGTCCTTAATCAACATATTCAGCTTTGCTTTTGTATAATATTAATGAATTTTATTTTAATTAAGTACTAGCCTTATGCTATATAATTAGCTTGCTTTTATTTTAATTTTGATTTTAATTCAGAATTAGCCCTATGCTATAATTATCAAGCTTTTTCTTAAATATTAATTAAGCCTTAAGGTATTTACGCTTCGGAAGTATTCTTTGCCTGATCACTTTAATTAATATAATAGCCCATGCTATATAATCAATGATTTTTAATTTTAATTTTAAGTTCATGAATCAGAATGCTACGATTTAAAGAATTTGACTTTCCTTTAATTCATTTTAAATTTTTAAATCTTATTAATAATTTTTTCGTTGAAGAATACTTATCTTTAGTTTTATAATCCAAATCCAATAAACTTGATTTCATTTATGAAGTAACTTTATTTTAATTTATTTGATTTAATTTAAATTCATTTATATACCTGCACTCAATTTCATTTAATGTTAAAAAATTAAACGTAAAGCTAGTATACGGAGTCATGAGGTATCTTTTTAAAAAAAAGAATTTGAATCGTAGCAATTAATTTATTTAGTTATTAATTTATTTTCATTTACTTTAGAAAAACGGCAATTAAATTATTAAATTCGAAGTAATAATCGTTCAGACTGTAATGAAAAATTTACGTCCCAGTTTTGCATACTGTCTTTTTACCTGCAGTCCTTATCCATCTCCACTAACATAAATGAAGAAACAAGAGTACTGCCAGGTATCAATTTTGTATGCACTTCTTCCGGTGAATGTAAATTTATTGAAGGATATCTTGACTGTATTGTATCTTTAGAATGCCCATCAGAAATTAAAACTACTATTTTTAGAGCTACTAAAATGATAAGACTTTAAAGTTAAATTTAGTTGAATTTGAATGAAAATTATTCAATTTCCATACATCACGAGCAACATAAATGGGAATTTCAAACTCATTAAATAAGAACTAAAGTATATCCTTATAAATTAGCCTTTTTTGAAAAATAAAAGAAAAGCCTTAAAAATCCTTAAAGAAACCCATGGGGGGGGGGTTTTTTTACTCCCCAAACAAGGTACAAAAGAGCTGCTTTTGAATTGGGAGGAGATATACCTAATATTTGATTAGTTACCGCTACTTCTATATAATTAAATTTAAGAAAAAAGATAAAGTAATAATTCACAAATATTTTTTACTAATAAAACTCAAAGAAACGTTAAACTCAAATACCCGAACATTATCAGAATTTCTAAATTAACTTACAGAAAATTAATCTGAATACAAACAGATGCACTTGCAACTCAAACATACTGAAATCAACTAGCAGTATAAAACATTACTTACATTAGTTGAACATTCGGTTAACAGTATTACAATGATACATCAATTAGTTATCACTTCTTTACAATTAGCTAAAAACAAGATAACTAATGACCCAACTTTAATCCCACCAGAGCTTTGTTTAACCATACATACTAGAATTGACGCAAATCCACAAAAACTTACACCTATCAACCATTAGAAGACAACAAATACCATTCATTTTTGACATGCTCATGGACTATAAAATCACCACTAAATCCATTTGAATTAAGTACATATGTCATCATTTTCAAATGAGAAATTTAATTTCATACAAAACTAATTCCATTCCCAACATTTATTCCATTTAATGAAACGTCCGTATCGAAATGTATAATAACATCCGAAAATTAATCATTTCGTTTAATTTTAGGTCGTCGAAAAATACTTATTTACGAAAAGTTCAGTCACGACTATTGGTCGCCAACTTTGGGAAAACAGCAAGTTTGTCCTCAAGCACAACCTTTTACATCCCATTGATGACAAAACAATGCTTGCTTCTTCTTTCCAGCCGACTGAGAATTTCATCATGTCCTATAACTATCTTTAAATCTAAAGAACCCTTCACAGTAACCCTAGGACATTTTACTATTATATCTTTTGCAGAAAAAATTAGAGCTTCCATATCCTGCGAAAAACCCCATTCAGTACAGCATATGAATAATTTTATTTTCAATATTCAATATACGGTTGTACCTTTTACCTCTGCTAATTATCAATTTAAAAATCCCATTCATTTAGAGAAGAATATTTCATTAACTTCATTAATTGCTCAATCCGATAAAGTTTTGTTTAATTTTTTAACTCATGTTGTTGCCGAAATTCTCTTTCAGCATTGTTCCCAAAGTTTCAAATAATGAAAGAAGGTCGCAGTGAATAAAAACTAGAAATATGTATAATAATACCAGACCACCTCATTAACTCCTTATCTTCTCAGTTAAATAATTCCCATATACTTCGGTGGATGAACACTAGTGTTTATCTTTCATTCATCGTTTCATCAATAGTAATTATTATTTGACTTGGTCTTATAGAAAAGCATTGTGTAGGAAATGTTTGAAGAGAATTAATTCTTGAAACTGGTTTATTCCATTGAATAATATACCCATGTCAACCCTTCCATTAGAGGTAACCCCAGCTTGCAACATCGTAGAATCAAATGAAATGGAACCCTTGGTAAACCTCCCATTAAAAAATTTAAGACAATCATTAATACCGCAAACCTCCGATGCCACCCCTAATTCCATATAGGCAATCTAACTCTCAAGAAGTGGATGAATTATATCTAACATGTAACTTGACTATATTCCTTCTACATGACGAATCATCTCTTCTGATTTATTTTCCCAATATAAATATTTTAGTATATTAAATTTAAAATCCTAATGAATTTTAATTTTCTGAAGGGAGAGTCCTTATTGTAAAATTATTTCACAATATTTTAAAATCAAGAAACTAACGTTTGTTGATATTTAGAAACATACAAGTCAAACAAATCTCGCTTTTATATCTTTTGTAACGACCTGAATTGGCAATTTTGGATCAAAGTTGTGATGTCCAGGATGTTGATAATAATCTCTGAATCAATAACTCTTCAAGTCTGGGAATCCCATCCTATTCCAATTCCAATCAGGAATAATCAATTCCATTTCCTAAATCTATTCCTAAAATCTAGGAATCAATCTAGATTAAATCTAGATTTATTCCAAGAAATCCATTTTTAGACTTCCTTCAGAAAGGGTTGAGAAGACCGAGAGAAGTGGGGGGAATGAGAGGGAGAAAGACTTTAAGGTTTAGAGAGAGACTAAGAGAGAATAGAGAGGGTTTGGGAACGATCTGTGTTAAAAAGTGTATCCACAAGGAAAGTGTTCGTTTGGGCCTAAACCACTTCAGTAACAACTAAAGAAATAGTTTTCGAGTGATTGTTGTAAGAGGGCGCGAAAATTAATTAAAGATAAATTTTATTTAAAAAGTGAAAAATTGATATAGATAAGTATTATTGTTGAAATATATTATTATTATTATTATATATATTTATAATGTCAAAATTGTAATACTTTTTTCTTTTTCCATTTTAATTATAAAATAAAAATAACATTATAAACAAAGTAAATGTAAGACCTTAATGAGATAGACATGGTGTCTCTCACATAGGATTTTTCCATCGCCTGGAAGAGTAAACAGTTATAATTATTTTAAATAATAATAATAATAAAATAATAATGAATATATAATAAATATAATAATAATCTTAATCTTTTTAAAAAAATATTTAAGCCTGTTTTACTTTGTAATATTTTATGTTAAAATAAAGAGTGTTTTATCACTATTTCATGAAATAATATTTGTTAATTAATATCTTTGATATATTGTAATTAATTATCATATTGACAATTAATTATTTTATTATTTTTAAAAAGAATTATGATTGTTAATATTGGAGAAATTTTTATATGATTAATGATATAAATGAACTTTTAAGTATTTGTTAATAATTTTGTCAATGAAATACGAATTAATGAATTTTAATTAACAGCTTAATTTTTTAAAATTATATGTAACTTGATTATACGTATTCCCATTTTCTTTATTTAGGTTTTGTAGAGTAGTCGCCTTTCAGCTATTCTTGTTCGATCATTTTTATGATGTGTTGGATTTGATAGATGTAAAATAAAAAGCCTCTCAGGAATTGTGCGTTTATTCAACTACCTTCAACTGTGCTAAAAAATTACCAAATGACCACAATAGATATATATAATATATATATATAAAAAAAAAAAATATAATATAATATTATAATATTATATATAAATATATATTTATATATAATATATATATTATATATATAATATATATATATAATATAGTATATATGTTTATATACCCTAATTACAAGAACGTGATCGTAAAATTATCTCCGAAACGTATGACACCCCACAGAAAAACCCAAATTACAGCACTATTTGAATCAGCGTATAACAGCTTATCACCAGAGATGTAAAAAAAAATCTCGAAAAGTACATAGAGGCTACCTGTGAATTTTTTTTTTTGATCCGAGCTTCCGTTCCGTGTGGGCAGTTAAGTAACCTTTAAATTTTATATATATATATATAAATTATATATTATATATATATATATATATATATATATATATATAGTATATATTATATATATATATATATAATAATAATAATATATATATATAATAATATATATTTAATATATATGATTATATATATATATAATATATAATATATAGAATAAATATATATATATATAATATAATATACTATAATTATATATAAAAAATAATATATATATATATATTATATAATAATTATATTAATATAATTAGAAGGCCTATTTAAAGAATTATATCTCGAAAAGTACGACACCCACAGAAAAACCAATTACATATTGGAATCAGCGTATAAACTTATCCACCAAATGTAAAAAAAAAAAATCTCGAAGTGCGACACTTGCAGAAAACCAATTACATATTGAAATCATCAAATATAAAAGACTTATTATTATGTAATACGTGTTTTTTGATTAAAACGTAACGAACATCCTAAGTAGAATCGCAATAATATCAGGAGTCTGGGCTCCGCCGTCTAGGTTGGAGCGACGGGGAACTTCGACTTCCTGTCCCCCTTCGGCTCGAGTTCTGATAATGAAAATATGTGTTCCCCTTGAACCTCAATTTTTAGCGGGCTCCAGGGTATTCTTATTTAAATCATAAAACGACACTTACATATTAAAGCTTATACACGAGCTGATTCCAAATATGTAATTGTTTTTCTGTAATGTCATACTTTTTCGATATAATTGTCATAAATGATGCTGTTTAATTGTGATATATTGATACTAATAAATTTAATAATAATAAAGTAGATATACTATATATATAATTAACTATAATTATAAATGTGTAATGTATATACTATATATATATATAATATATATAATTAATATATAATAATATATATTATTATTATAATAATATATATATATAATAATAATAACTATATAGTATATATATATATATATATAATATATTATAAATATATTATAATAATAATATATAATATAATATATATATATATATATATAATATAATGATATATATATATATATATATATATATGTATAATATATAATATATAATTAAATGTATAATATATAATATATATATAATATATATATATACTATATATATATATAAATATATATATATATAATAAATATATAATATATATATATATATATATATACGAAAATATTTTTTCGGAGGATGAAAACCAAACGAACTATCAGCAATTAGACCCTTGATCGTGGTAGCTTACTATGAGACTTGACTTGTAGAATTATTATTATTAACAAATGAATTCTAAAGCCCGAAATTGTTTTGTTGTTTTCTTAAACAAAACCAGTTTATTCCTAACACCAATTCTGAACTTTTTAATATTTATATGTTTAGTGAATTTGTAAATTAAATTCTTATAAAACTTTTGATTAATCAAAATTTATATAATATAATATATATAATATAGATATAATATATATATTATATATTATATATAATAATATAATATATATATAATAATATATAATATATATTATGGTTAGCCTTAAAATAGTTTCTGTTCAGTAGAAACAGTAGAAAATTCTGCGGAATCGACTCGCGCTTTTCGCGTAACCAGTTTAATTTGAATATATATATATATACTATAATAATATATATATAGTATATGATATATATATAATATATAATACATATATATATAAATTATATATATATAATAGAATTACTATAAATAACTTGTACCGTAAACCTCAAGCTAGAAATTTAATGCAAAGCTCCGCGTGACGTCATTCTCACACGTCATGCCTCCATGTTACGTTATCTGTGACGTTATGATAGCTAATTTTATCGAAATATAATATATATATATTATATAGATTATATATTATCATATATATATATATATATATATATATAGATATTATATATTATAATATATATATATATATATATATAATATTATAAATCATGAATATTTTTATAAATATATAAAAGTATATATCATATATATAAATTACTAATATATATATATATATATATATATATATATATATATATATATAATATATATATATATATATATATATATATATATATAAATATATATGATATATATATATTGTTATCGATTCTTCTTCTCCTTTTATTTATTTAGATTCTTTTACGCGAGGTCCAGGTTCTCTTTGGAGAAGGTTTAACGCAAACAGCACTAAATCAGAAAAAAGGACAGCAAGTAATACACACAATATAATTTTCGATATAATAAATAATAAATAATACCAATTATATATTTTTCTCTATACCAATCCTATTTCCAGCCCTATTACTAAATACTATATATCAATACTAATGCTAATATATTCCTAAATAATATATACCAAAAATACTCTTTAATAAATACAACGTTAAATTCGTTTGAAAATATTTACAATACGACTCTAAGTCAAAGTTATGTACAATTTATATGGGAATGACACTTTCCTTGTTAAACTTATCCAGGTTTGGCCAAACTTCAGTCAACAAATCCTTTGTCGTAGTTTGTGAGTGGGTATCGTGCCCCTTTCGACTACCGTAGCAATTTCCGCTTAAATTGGTTTCCTCGATCGTGATACTGCCTGAAAACCTCAGACAACAATAAATAGTTGTTCCTCACGAGCACCAAGGATCAACTCGATATGTCAATGATCGATTTAGCCCCAACAGCACGATCCAGTCCAACTATTCCAATATTGGTGATGAGTTAACCACCTCTCCAGTCGTCACTG
>JABUQX010080017.1:7500-12500 GCA_015478945.1 Trachelipus rathkii
ACCTGCCATTAATAACTAACCTAGAATATTTGACAAAACAACATTTCCTAACAAAACTAGTATAATTTATCAGATCTAAACCTACTAAACAAGGAATAATTGCTAACATTAAATACAAAGTATCCTACCAATCAAAGACACGGTGTACATTTCCTTATGAGAATCATAACAAACATACACATTTATGCAATACCTACTCCTATTGTATCATATACATAACGTTATTTCTTTGAAGTCATACACTGTGTTTCGTTCTTTGTTTAAACATCAACTTAATTTAGTTACCACACATCTAAGTCTTTCAATATAATAGTAAATGAAACAACCTATTATCCAGTCATTTACACGACATCATATATATTATACTATATAATATTATAATATATATATTATTATATATATATATATATATATAATATATATATAATATATATACTATATATTATATATATATGCCTCAAATGAGTCTATCGCTTCCAGTTATAGCTTGAAGTCAATTTTTTTTAAACCACGTTTAAATCGAACAAATGCTACACATGCGGCATGGTGCCGGAATTTTTTTTTTAAACAATGCAAAGTGAAATAAAGTTATAAAATATTCTATCAAATAATGTTAAGTTAGGTTATGATACGGTAAGTAAAGTTATGTTGAGTTAACGTTAGCTTTTTAAATAGATTTAAACATTTTTTTCATTAGTTTTTTAACGTGCTGGCGTTGATTAGGAATAGTTGTATTAGTCTTTAAATTTGACCTCTACGTCAGCTTTTTGATGTTCACATTCTTACTTCTATTGAAAGTGGGTTCAGAATCTTATTGTTCAATCGATATGTATGTCAGCGGTGGAAAGGCTAACGATTATAACGACATTTGATATTTGATATATTGTTATAGTTTTATATATATTTATTTTTATATATTTTTTTTATATTATTTATGTATATATATATCGTGTTTTATATATTCTTATATTTATATATGCATATATATATATATATATATATTATATATGTTTATTTTACTTTTTTTGTTTTTTTATTATATTTATGTATTTATATATATTTGAGGTTCCTGTGTATTTACGTATATTATTTGTTTTATGATATTTATAGTTTTTTTACTGATTTATTATTATATATGTATGATGTGTTATATTATTTTATTATTTTTATTATTTTTTGTATTGATAAGGTATATTATATTTTTTTATAGTATATTATTTTATTATTATTAGTTATGTTTTATTAGTATATATTATTGTATTTAATCTATATAATAGGTATATTAGTATATATCTTATTTTATATTTTATTTTTATCATTGTATTTTAGGGTATATTATTTATTTATTATTATTGTTGATATTGTAGGTTTTTTATATTTTATTATATTTTATTATAATATATTATTTATAGTATTATATATTATATATAGGTTTATAATATTTATTTATATATATTTGTTTTTGTTTCTATTATTATATTTATTTATTTTTTAATAGTATATTAGTTTGTTATTTTAGTATGTTCTTAATTATTATGTTATTATGATAATTGGTAATATTTTTAATATATATTTTGGTCTTGATTTGTTTTGTTTCATTTTTAGCTTTATATATGATATTATAGCATTATATTATATATTTTTTATTATATGTTTTATTTTGATATATTATATTGTATTTTTTTTATTTCGTTTTATATATTACAGTATATTTAGTAAGAATGTGTGTGTGTGTGTGTGTTTTTTTTTTGTGAATATATTTACAATTTTTTGACTTATTTAATCATGATACTTGCATTATTTTTATATATTAAATTATTATAGGATTTGTTTAAGTTTTGTTTTTTTAGTATATATATTTTTATATCTTTTATATTGTTTTTTATTGTATTATTTATTTATTTATTTTTTAGATTTATATGTTTTCATTATTAGTAGTATTATTATGGACGGTTGACCTTATATGGTATATTATATTATTATATATGTTTTCTAAATAAATTAGGTTCTTAAATAGTTGGATTATTATATTATTATAGGGATTTGTACTTTTGTTTTACTTGATTTTATTATTTATTAGTAATTAGTATTATTTATTGTTATAATTAATATTTTTGTAAGTATTTTAAAATCCCCTACTTAAGTTGAAAAATATTTTACATCGTTGCGCATGAAGTTATCGAAAAATGTACAGAACATTATTTTAGTTATATATTTTTCTGGCTATATGATCATGAATATCTCATATTAGCATAGAATCTAAATTACGTTGGTTTTATTGTATTATATTATTTATAGAGGTTATATATATAGTATATATGTATTTTATTTGTATATATATATATGTGATTGATTATTTATTTATATTATTATTTAATATTTGTTAGTTGTTATTTTAGAATTATTTTTAGGTTTATTATTATTTATTTATGGGTTAATTTAGCTAATATCTTTTCAATTCGATTCCTCATATTATTATTTACTATTATTTATATGTATATTTTTTAGTTAATTATAGTGGGGTTTATGGGATGTTTTATAGTGTTTCTGTGTGTTGGGTAGGATTGCGGTATTTTTGTTTCTGTTGTTATATATTTTTAAGTATTATTAGCTATATTAGTATTTATAACTTTGTATGTGTATGTTTGGTATGTGAGTTGGTGGCTAGGTTATATATTATTTGGTTAATATGGGATTGTTGATGTTATTATAGTTTTGTCTTATAGGGTATTTGGGTTTTAGTATTTTTATTAGTATTTGTTGTAATATGATTGGTGTAGTTGTAATATAGTTTTAGTGAGGTATATATTTATATAATGTGTGCTATATATAGTAGATATGTGTTTATTTAGTTGGTTTTATTATATAGTTAGTTATTTTGTATGTTTTATAGTTATAATACTATATATATAATTTGTAGTATACTTGTAGTGTTGTAGTTTAGGGTATATGTATTGTTAGTAGGTTGCTTTGTTTTATTAGATGTGATTATGGTTAGTTGAGTGAGTGATGTGATATAGAGTGTTGGTTGTAGGCTTCTGAGTGGGTGAAGTGGGTGTATTGGTTGTGGGTATTATTATTTTATTGTAATATATATATATTACTATATAGTATATAGTGTAGTGATTTTATTGTTTTTATGTATTTAGTACTGAGTATTATTTGTATAGTGTTTTGTATGGTATAGTTGTATTAGTTTATTTATTATTATTATAATATATTGTTTTATTAATTTGATGTGCTAGGTTATTGTATGTGTTGTGTTATGTTAGGTAGTATGTTTATATATTAGTATGATGTATATACTAGTGATTTTGTGTTCTGTTATATGTAGTATTTGTTATATATATTTTATTCTTCATATTGTCTATTTTGTGTTTCTATGTGCATCCGCGGGATGCGGATGCGGTGAGAGTTCTTGGATCGTTCGTATGTGTGTTTTATTGTTAACATTCCGCGGATGCTATGCGGATATTTATTGATCGATGTTTTATTATATAATATTAGGTTAGGTTAGTGTTTTTATGTTAATAGTTAGTATTATGTAGTGTTATGTATGTGGTAGTATTATTTATTGTGTTTGGTTGGGTTTGGATATTATAGTTATGAGTATGTTTAGTTATTTATGGTTGGTGATTTTTGTTTAGGGTATTATTATGTAGTTTAGTATTGAGTAGGTGTAGATAATAGTATTATGTATTGGTGGTTATATGATATACTTAGTAGTATTATATCGATGTTTTATGCCACAATCTATTAATGATATTGGTATTTTTTAGGCCGGGGTCAGGGTGCGAAGGGACCGCAATCTCAAAATGACCCCGATCAACCTCTTTCCCTAACCTCTCGACTTAATGAAGATATTTCGTTACGAGTGGAGTGAGATATAGCGTTCGTTTGCACTAGTATGTTGAAATATTCATATAATATGGTGGAGAGGGTTTGTTGGCTGAGAGACGTATTCAAAGTTTTTTTTTCTTTTGTCATGCCTTTTCCTGCTAGAGTGTTTTCTCTTTCAATCATTTAATTCATTTTATAGTGTTTTTGCTTAAATTACTTCTCTCACTTGTGAACACTAGTTTGGAGGACAGGCCAGGTGATTTGTCCGTGTGCAAGTTTACTGAAGGCGGTGTTAAACGATGTTTGCATTTTTGGCTTAATTGATTAGAGCACCCAGACCAACTGATAGGATGCTGTCTTTTTGATTTGTAATCTATGGTCGGTTTTTGTTCTTGTGATATTTTCGAATCAGTGGGGTGCACTGCCAGATCTTTTGAATAATTTCGTGTTGTGTTGCTTTCAATAAGTACTGGAGCGTAGTGAAATTCTTGACTGGTGTTGGGCTATTGAATCAGATTATTGATTTACTTGTTTAGAAGATGTTGGTTCCTGTATATTCTTTTTTTTTTTTCGCTTTTAACTGGATGGCTAATTAATAGACTGTTCGGATGAAGTTTTTCAACTGCCAAGTTTACTCAAGCATTTTGATTAACTTTCAACCAACTGATTGGATCATCATTTGTATCTATATCGTTTTTCTTGGTGATTGTTTTCATCATATTGCACTAATCTTTGTAAATGCGGTGTGTTTCTTCCTCCAACTGACTGATCTGAGATAATTCTTCGCCAGTGAATTGTTATTGATTTACTCGTTAAAAGGTGTTTAGTTGCGTATGTTATCTTGTTTTTTTCCCCTTTTTAATGGGTGGCGAATTAATCAGACTGTTTGGATTGAAGTTTTTCAAACTGCAACACACAGAGTAACGATTTAACTTGTCTAATATCGTTACAACAAAACTTGCTTTATAACGGGAATCTAAGTAAGGTTGCAATAGTATGAAGGTCATTAATTTTCCGAACAGAACCAAAGCGTTTTTCTACTCTAAGTTTAATTACATCTATCATTTTTTTTTAAAAACCGTCATGCTTGTTCATTTGAAGATGGTTCAAATGCTTTCCTTATCGTTGAGATTCATGGTATTACATAAGAACCAGAGAGC
>JABUQX010080019.1:0-12500 GCA_015478945.1 Trachelipus rathkii
CGTACTTCGTTCAGTTTTATCAATTTGGGTGTTTAACCGTTTTCGCATTTATCGTGAAACCTTTCGTTTTCGTGCGCCGCTTCAATATATATATATATATATTTCGAATAAATTTCTAAATGAAAGATTTTTATTTTATTATTTTAGTTTAAAACATTTTTATTTTATTTATTTATATTTAATTATATTTATTTTTATTATTAAATGTTACTTTATATATATATATATATATATATATATATATATATATATATATATATATATATTTATCATATATTTTTTTTTTTTTTATAAATGAAAAAGATTTTATTTTATTTTATTATTTTGATTTGTTTATATTTATTTTTATTTTTATTTTTATTTATTTATTTATTTTTTATTATTAAATGTTACTTTATATATATATATATATATATATATATATATATATATATATATATATATATATATATATATATATATATATATATATATATATATATATTAAGTTCAAATATATATATATATATATATATATATATATATATATATATATATATATATATATATATATATTTCGAATAAGTTTCTAAATGAAAAAGATTTTTATTTTATTTTATTATTTTAGTTTATTTATTTTTATTTTTATTTTTATTTATATTTATTTTTATTTATTTTTATTATTAATTGTTACTTTATATATATATATATATATATATATATATATATATATATAATATATATATTTATATATATATATATATATATATATATATATATATATATATATATTTTTATTTATTTTTATTTATATTTATTTTTATTTATTTTTTATTATTAAATGTTACTTTATATATATATATATATATATATATATATATATATATATATATTTCGAAAAAGTTTCTAAATGAAAAAGATTTTTATTTTTATTTTTATTTTTATTTATATTTATTTTTATTTATTTTTTATTATTAAATGTTACTTTATATATATATATATATATATATATATATATATATATATATATATATATATATATATATATATATATATATAAGCATGATAGGAATGAAAGAGGGTTTGATCGTTAAAGGATTATTTACATTAGTTAAAAAATTTCCTGTAGTAGTTAAAGTGAAAAAATAGCCCTTATAACGCTCAATAAATTTTGAATTATTTTAGCTAATCTTATTAAAGCATTATATATATATATATATATATATATATATATATATATATATATATATATATATATATATATATATATATATATATATATATATATATAAATAATAAATAATAAAAATAAATAAAAATAAATAATAATAAATAAATAAAATAAATAATAAATAATAAATAATAAAAATAAATAAAAATAAATAAAAAATATATATATATATATATATATATATATATATATATATATATATATATATATATATATATATATATATATACAGTAAATATTATACGCTATAGTTTTCTTTTAAAATAAATGGAATACAATGAGGAATCATACATTGAAACGCTATTATAACAATATTCTTTTATTGCGTAAAATTACATCATTTTTAGAATTTCATGAACAAAAATAAAAGCTTTGAGTGCGGGAATTCTAGTTAAGAATACATTAACGATACCTTCAAGAGGGCACTTTTTAAGTAAATGGCATAGAGTCCACGTAGCTGTGACGAGAATGATTGGACCGGAAACGTTAAGGCCTTCTTGTAATTAAATTATTTTATTTAATTTTAAGTTTTATTATTTACAATGAAAAAATATCCCTTTGATTTTTACGTTTCTGTGTTTTTCTTTTGCGTTTTTTACGTTTCTTACACTTCTTATTCGTCTTGCTTTTCGTGCCATAACCCGAAGCGTTCTTCCGTTTCCGCTTCTTCGTTTTCTTTTTCTTAGTTATTGGACGTGAATGTTTTTTAACTTTTTTGGTCTTGACCTTGACTGACCTTGACCTTTTTCTTCTCTTTAAGCCCTGGCCCGTCATTTTTTTCCTGATTTTCCGTTTAACGTCATTTAACATAACGTCTGAGGCGTCTGCTATTCGCCGTTTCAAAGATAACTTTGCATCCTCACCGCTAGCGATATCATGCAATGTTTCTATACCTGCTTTTACAGCTTTTTTCCCTATATAGGTCCCGCTGCGTTTCAAAAGAGGCATTGCACCTCTCAAAAGACGTGCAAAGAAACCAGATACGCCATGGCCTCGTTGGATTCTAGAGCCAACAAAGTACCTCTCAACCCTCATTTTCAACAACTAGAGGATTTCTTTTAACTAAACTTTGCAGTATAAGAGATAGTTATTGAATGAGCGGAAACCAACTATACACTGATTTAAATAGGTGTAACCCTTCCTCTCAAGTTCGATATAGTGTCTTCACGTATAAAGTCTAGTAATACCTTTTCCGCCGTACGTGCATTTTACAAATTAGACTTCCCGGTGTAAAACGGAACGCATTTCCCTCCACGTCTTTAATGTATATTCGTATGGAGCAAATTTGGGCTTTACTTAGAGGAAGGTAATGCACATTAGGAAAGGTGATTACCTTATCAGTAAGGTGGACCACCCGTAACAAAGGGGCTGTAACGTTCCCTACATACTGATGTGAAACAAGATCGGTGTAGATGTAAGCCATACCAGGTCGGCTGAGCATCTCGGAGGGGGTACATGTATAATGCAGCACTCGATCCGCGTCATCTTTTTGTTCATGCCAAGTTAAGGGTCTATTCTCGACAGAAAGTATAACTCTCTTCAACATAGTAATAATATCTTTAAGATCAAAAGCAAGTGTAAACCTGCGAGACCGTACCATGTTTTCGCTCTAGAAAAAACAATGGCAGAGAAAACATATTCATAGACGTGATGCCGAGTTGGATATACTTCACGATATCCCTACTATGTTGAAGAGAGTTATACTTTCTGTCAGAAAATAGACCTGCCACGGCATGTGGGCTAAAAGGTGACGCGGTCAGTGCTGTCTGCCGAATGCCGGCCGACCTATTGTATTACGCTACGCCGATCTTTGTTTATCAGTATGAGGCGATTACAACCTTTGACGGGTGGTCCACTGACCAGTGTCGCCTGCAATGTGCATTGCAAACTACGTCTCCGCCGAAAACGAAATTCACTCGCTGCGTATGCCATTAAAGACGATGAGGCTACGTTCCGTTACGCCGAAGTCTAATTTAACCAAAGATACACGTCATACAACGGAAAAAAAATATACTGAACATACGTGGTACTATATCGGCGGAGGAAGGGTTACACCTGTTTAAATCAGTGGTCATGGTTGATTTCCGCTCATTCAGCAACGCTCTCTTTATACTGTATAGTTGGTTAAAGAAATCCTCTGTGTTGAATGAGAGGTTGAAGGAGAAATTGCTGTTGGCAAATCAACGAAGTTCATGGCGCCATCTGGCGCTACGTCTTTGAAGGTGCAATACTCTTGGCGCAGTTGCTAGGAAAAGCTGTGGCACAGGCACAGCAAAGCGTGCATGATATCGCCAGCAACAAGAATAAAGATATGAAACGGCGAACCAGCGCCTCTCAGGCTGTATGTTAAATGACGTTAAACAGAAAATCAAGTAGCATGACAGACAACAAAAAGAAGAAAAGGTCAGATCGGTCAGAGTCAAAGTCAAAAAGTAAAACGTGCGACCAATAACAAAAAAGAGAAACGAAGAAGCGGAAACGGAAGAACGCTTCGGGTTATGGCACGAAAAGCATGACGAATAAGAAGCGTAAGATACGTAAAAAGCGCAAAAGAAAAACACAGAAACGTAAAAATCAAAGGGATATTTTTTCATTGTAAATAATAAAACTTAAAATTAAATAAAATAAAATAATTTAATTACAAGAAAACCTTTCCGTTTCCGATACAATCATTCCCGTCACAGTATCGTTAATAACGATTCTTGTAAATTCCGCGCCTCAAAACATTTTGTTCGTAATCTAAAGTGATAATGAGGCTACGCAATAAGTATTGTTATATGCGTTTCAATATATGATTCACATTAATATTCAGTAACACAAAAAGAAAACCTCAGCATAATAAATGCATTTATATATATATATATATATATATATATATATATATATATATATATATATATATATATATATATATTATTTTTTATTTATTTTATTATTTTATTTTGTTTATTATTTATTATTTTATTTTATTTATTTATTATTATTTATTTTATTTATTTTTATTATTATTTATTATTTATAACAATAACTTTATATATATATATATAATAATAATATATATATATATATATATATATATATATATATATATATATATATATATAAATGCTTAATAAGATTGGCTAAAAGAAAGACTCAGAAACCAAAAAGTCAAAAGTATATTTTTTCACTTTAACTACTACAGGAAATTTTTTAACTAATGTAAATAATCCTTTAACGATCAAACCCTCTTTCATTCCTATCATGCTTATATATATATATATATAATAACATTAATAATAATATATATATATATATATATATATATATATATATATATATATATATATATATATATATTTAATAATAATATATATATATATAAAGTAACATTAAATAAAAAAGAAAAAATATAAATGAAAATAAAAATAAAAATAAAATCTTTCGTTATAAACTTAAAAGTATTAATAAAATGAAATAAAAATATAATAATATACATGTATGTACATATGTATTGTTGAGAGTTCACTTATAGTAAAGATGGAAATATGAAATAAATATAGATAAAGTAAGGAAATGAAATAAAAGATAAAAATATAATAATATATATAATAATATATATGTATATATATATATATATATATATATATATATATATATTAAATAACGTATAAGCATTTAATATTAATAATAAATAAAAATTAATTAAAAATCTTGAAATAAAAATAAAGAATAAATAAAACTCCACGAACAGAAATAAAAATAAACTCTTTCTCTACAGCTTATTCCCAAAATATATATATATATATATATATATATATAATATATAATAATATATATATATATATATATATATATATAATAATAATATATTTGGACAATAATAATAATAATAATAATATATATATATGTAATAATAACAGCAATAATAATAATATATATATATATGTAAGTAACATTTAATAATGAGAATGAAGTAAAAATGAAATATAAATAAAGATAAAAATAAATATAAAATGAGCTAAAATGAGTAAAGATAAGATAAAGATCTTTTCGTTTGGGAGCTTTCAGGAGATATGTATATATATAATATATATATAATAATAATAATAATAATAATAACATGCTATATATAGCTGATGATATATGCACTCAGTGGCATTTAATGCAAGCTTCCATGAATTTCGATATGGATAAATAAAGATAAAGATGTCAAATGAAGCTAAAGATAAAAAAGATCATTAAATTACATTTTAGGAGCTTATTCGAGGAGAAGTATAATATATATATATATAATAATAATAATAATAATAATAATAATATATAATAATAATAATATATATATATAATAATATAATATATAATAATATAATAATAATAATAATAATAATATATATATATATATGTATATATATGTTTTCTTAATATATATATATATGAAGTATTTTGTTTAATGAGAGTAAATGAAATGATATGAGTAAATAAAGTAAAAAGATGGAAATGAAGCTAAAGATAATAAGATAAAGATCTTAAAAAACTCGTTTTTGAGCTTATTCGAAATATATGTATGTATATGTAATAATAATATAATATATATATATATATATAATAATAATAATAATATATATATATAAAGATTGACGTTTAATAATGAAGAATGAAATGAAATGAAGTATGAAGTAAAGATAAAGGTAAAGAATAGATGAAGCTAAGATAATGAGATAAAATAAAAGTCTTTTCGTTGGAATGTATATATGTAATATGAGTTTAGGCACTTAAGCGATGAATTTGTTGTGCGTTCATAGTGCGTCCTAAGACTTGTTAATAAAGATTTATTTGATTCGATTTGTGTTAGAATGGATAGATGGAAGTATAGTAAAGAGATAAAGAAATGAAATAAATAAATTAAAGATAATAAAATAAAATAAAAATCTTTTTCATTTAGAATATATATATATATATATATATAAATTTAAACACTTAAAGCGATAATTTATTTATTGTACATTCGCAAATGCATCCTAAAACTTATTAATAAAATTTATTTAATTCGGTACTTGTTATATATATATATATATATATATATATATATATATATATATATATATATAATAATAATATATATATATATATATATATATATATATAATATATATATAAAATTTAAAACATAAAAGCGATAATTTTCTAAAGGGTATTGGCAAAAACTTAATAATAAAATTCGGATCTTGCTAAAATGAATAGACACTTTTTATTATATATATATATGGATATATATATATATATATATATATATATATATATATATATATATATATATTATATATATATATATATATATATATATATATATATATATATATTACACTCAGTAAAAGCTAATAATTTATCTAAAGGGTATTGGCAAAAACTTAATAATAAAATTCGGATCTTGCTAAAATAATATCTGCCCTTTAATATATATATATATATATATATATATATATATATGCTATATATATATATATATATATATATATATATATATATATATATATATATATATATATATATTACACTCAGTAAAAGCTAATAATTTATCTAAAGGGTATTGGCAAAAACTTAATAATAAAATTCGGATCTTGCTAAAATAATATCTGCCCTTTAATATATATATATATATATATATATATATATATATATATATATATATATATATATATATATATATATATATATATATATATTAAAGGATGGATATTATTTTAGCAAGACGCTTACCTGAATAAATATTCTATCGCTGATAATACTTTCAACTAAATGTGACTCTTTTATCGATGAGTAGTTAACACTTTTTAGTAATCACTATTCTGATGCTGTTCTTGAGCGAAACTTCATCTTTTATACACAGTCATAGGGTAGGGGGGAGGTCTCCCAATCCCGGGCCCCGCCCATTCTACTCAGGTTTTGAAGTTCCGATACAATTTACATTTGTATATTTTTTGAACATGAAGCGTATAATCCTTTACCTAAGTAAACAACTAAAATCGGATTTGAGAGGTTTCGAAGATGCCGAGTAAACAGATAAAAGTGTTTTTATAATTAAAAATATATTAACCATATCTTCTTCAAAGTAGGGTGAGGACCTTTTTGAAAAAGATGTAGGTAATACATTTTTAATTATTGAAAGTCAAATAAGCAGAACAGGATTAACGTTGTATTCAGCAAAAGGCTATCTTTATGACCTATCACCTGAAAAAGTATTTTATTTGTTTTTTCTCAAAAGATCTAAGTTTAAGTTAATTAAAATTTTATCTAATTACGCAGGCCATAAAGATGGTTTATTCTTTTATATCCTAAATAAACATTTTAGAAGGAAAATCCTTTTTATATTGAAGAAGGTCATCGTATGTTTCCTCCTAATGCGATTAGGTTGAATTTAACCAGTGGATCTAAAATGGTTCCTTCTTTATGAGCATCCATCAGGCTAAAAGATCAAGCTGGTCTTATTTTATTTGTTTTTTCTCAAAAGATCTAAGTTAATTAAAATTTTATCTAATTACACATGCCATAAAAGGATTATCCTTCTCAGGTTTAATCTTTTTATATTTGAAAAAGGTCATCGCGTGTTTCTCAAATGAGCTTAAGTTATTTACATAGGTCATAAAAATGCAAATAATGTAAATATTACAATTCGTAAATGTGATTCGTTAAGGCTATTATTGGAGGCGTGGCGATAGATGGCACGTGGATGCGTAGAGCTATGCGCGAAGTTTCGCCATAGAACGTTGCGCGCGCAGGCTAAAATATCTCTATCTCTCTCTCAGTCGTCCTCGTCGTCCTCTCTCGTCTCTCTTCTCTCATATATATATATATATTTATATATATTATATATATAATATATATTATTATATATATATCATATATATTATATATATATATATATATCAAGGTTGGGAGTATGACAATACAGGTGTAGGTGAAGGTGGGTGGAGGCTAGGTGCAGGTGTAGGTGTAGGTGAAGGCTGGGTGGAGGCTAGGTGCAGGTGTAGGTGAAGGCGGGTGGAGGCTAGGTGTAGGGTGTAGGTGAAGGCGGTGAGTGGTAGGCTAGGTGTAGGTGAAGGCTGGGAGGTTGCTAGGTGCAGGTGTAGGTGTAGGTGAAGGAGGGTGGAGGCTAGGTGTAGGTGTAGGTGTAGGTGAAGGCTGGGAGGTTGCTAGGTGCAGGTGTAGGTGAAGGCGGTGAGCTAGTGTAGGTGTAGGTGAGGCGGGGTGGAGGCTCAGGTGTTAGGTGTAGTGCGGTTGGAGCTAGTGTGGGTGTAGGGCGTTGGAAGGCTAGGTGTAAAGGTGTAGGTGAAGGCGGGTGGAGGCTAGGTTCAGGTGGCTGCTGATTTGAAAACGCGGTTCGGGCTTGCGGGCAAACGCGGCGTCGGAAAATGCGCCGGGCGCACGCGGCGGGCGGGCGGGAAAACGCGGCGGTAGAAACGCGGCGGGCTGGATTGCGGGTGCACCTTGCCGGGGGCCCAGGATTCAAGGTAAGACATCACAAAGGGCTAAGCCCCTAAAGACACATCAAAATTACCGTGGGGCAAAAAATCGACCCACGTCGAGAAAATTGGAGGGGGGGTTAAAATAGGGGGGGGCAATAGTAAACTTTGCTAAGCAACGTTTGGCGCACCTTTCTTCGAAAGGGTGCTAAAAATTAGGGGTGCCGCAGAAAATTAAGGGTGCCAGAAAATTTAGGGGGCAAAAAAGGTCAAGGCCTCAAAAAGGTAAAGGCCTAAGAAAGGTCAAGGTAGGTAAAATCACCCTCCAGGAACAACTGGCGGTCAGAAAAAAGGTAAGGTAAAGGTAAGAAATCACCCTTTCAGGAAACAACGTGGGCGGTAGAAAAGGTCAAAAGGTCTAAGGTCAATTTTTTTAACGGAAAGTTAGCCCTACTCACTTATATATATATATATTATATATATATATAGCTATATATATATTAACTTTTCGCGGTTCTGGAAGACGAAAACGAATCCAACCTAGCCTCCTGGGCCTAGTGATTAGCGAAGAAGAGAAGGTAGTTTCCAGATCCAATCAGAGTTGAGCCCTTCAACTTGAACAAAGCAGAAGGTGTACTGAGGAAGACAAGATTAGGGAAAGGGTAGGGAAATCAGTGGAATGGCCGTCTTGGACACAAAAAGAGAAAATGCTGAAAAATCATTGGAATCCTCCTCCAGTTTATGATTTTTTGCAAATGACCGCTAACACATCTCAAAGGAAATTTCGTGCATAGTTGCTTTGAAAGTTTCTCCCTGGATGGTATACTTTCAAAGAATATTTGAAGAGAAGCAATTCTGTTTACATTGCGTTCTTTTTCCCCGCAAGGACTATATAGGGACTAGGGAGCTCAGAGTTTCCTTTGTTTTTTGTGAAACCCTTCACGAAATTCAAGAATATCCATGAATATTGCAAGAGCCATGTTGGAAGTCAGGTGGCCAACTTAGAACTTCTCTCGGAGCAGTCGAATCCTTCTTGGAAGATGTAGCCGTGGACATGCAAGATGGTAAACTGGACATCAGGTACTCTTTGACAGAAAAACAAAAAGTTAATTTTCATCTGTAATAAGTAATATCAACAATTATTTTTTGTGGGGTACGCGATTTACCTCTACTAGGTGCAGAACAACATGAAGGGATTTTCGAAGATCTAATTCGTTTGTAAATAGATTATGGAAATAATGAGCTGAAACGCCTCACATGTGGGGCCAAAAATGCTACTTATAGATCACCAAGAATACAAAATGAGCGTATAGATCTGTGTGGGAGTGTTGTGACCGACGTAATTATTGGCACGATGTCCAATAAAATGCAATATACATATTCTGTTTAGCTGACCGAAACATGCTCATATATCTGGGAATGAACAATTATCTATTGGAGTCAGATTTTTTGATGAGACGGAAATGTGCGTTCGGGAAGAATTCATTGGATTTGCATTATTGGAAGCCATGGATGCAAAAGCCATAGCAAGTGCTATTGATTGTTTTCTTGACAAGAATGGCCTAGATCGAAACAAGTGCGTTGGGCAAGGTTTCAATGGCTGCTCAGCTATGGCAGGGTAAGAAGGAAAAGTTCAGAGAATAATGCGAGAAAAATACAAAAAAGTTTTATATTTACATTGTGCGAGTCATCGATTGAATCTTGTAGTAAACGATCTGCATTCTGTATCTGAAATCAGCAATACTGTTTCCACCATTAAAGACTATCAATTTCTTTCGGGAATCCGTTTTAAGAAGAAAATACATACACAGTATTCCAGCGTTTTGCGAGACGCGATGGTCAGAAAAATACCGAAGTATTTCAATATTCATGACACATTTTACTGTGCATATAATGCATTTCAGCTAAAGAATCTGCATTATAGCCAAATATTAGGCTTTGTTGGAACCAGTCGTGAATAATCTACAGTCGAAGAGTTTAGACCTTCTTCAATGCTCGAATCATGTGAAGAAAACTCCTTCACTTGTAAAAGATCACCTCTGAAACAGCAACGATACGATAAAAGAATTTATCCAGGATAAAGCAGATAGATGAAAATCTTATGTTTTATCTTCAGCCACCAAGAGTGGTTTATTGCCAGAAACATCGCTCGAATCCTCCTGCTACCACTGATGAAGAATATTGGATGAGGACTATTCTAGTACCATACCTGGATTCTTTCACAGTTTCCTTGGAGAGCAGATTCTCGGAAGAAAATTCACCAGCTTTTTCTCTTTTATTACTTCATCCGTCGCTGATGCTTGCCCTTGCGTATAAGGAATTTGAAAAGAAAATCAAAGTATTTGAAGACTTTTATGAACTGAGAGGACTTCAATGTGAGTCTGAAATCTGGTATGTGAATTTGAGGGAGAAGAAGCTCGACCGTGAGGGACTAAAAAATTTGAAAATAGTTGAAGTGATCAATGAAGCAACGGCATTTTTCCCAATAATTAAAAATGTCTTACTTATATCAATAGCTCAACCATGTTCGACAAGCACAATTGAAAGAACATTCCGCATTTTGAGAAGAGTTAAAACATGGACAAGGTCGACGATAACCGAATCCCGGTTGAATGGACTTTGTCTCTTGAGTGTTCACAGAAAATTAGTTTTGGAGAAGAAAGCTGAAATTGAATAGGCAGTTGTCGAAAAATTTTCTGCAAATCCACGTCTAATGTTGTCGTAGTACCAACTATTTCAAGTACATAAATCGTAAGATAAATGTAAGGCTGGATTCTGTAATTTTCTATTTAATTTGGTAAGTTTTGTTTTGAAATATAATCATAATTTCAATATTAACATATATATTTTAAGAGGTAAATGTAATTTGCAAATATTATGTCAATATATGCCATCAACCCTTGGCTGACAGTGTTTGGAAAAAATTACTTTTATTTTCAATCTATTTGGGAGCCTCTAACGAAAATTCTGCGTACGCCATTGAATATGTATGATGATAGTAAAGCGTGTAAAGAATAAATCGTGTCGAAAGTGATTAGTTTAATTTTAATAGCGGAGTGAGGGAGGGATTTGTTATGTCTCCTTAATTATTCAATTTGAATATGGATGGGGTTATGAAAGAATTAGAGGTGGGGGTGGCAGGAGATGGTGTTAGAATGATGGAGAATGGAGGTGAGTGGAGGGTGCCCTACCTATTATATGCGGACGATTTGGTTTTGTGCGGTGAATCTGAAGAGAGTTTGAGAGGATTGGTAGAGAGATTTATTTGGCAGGATGTGTAAAAGGAGGGGTTTGAAAGTAAACGTAGGGAAAGAGTAAGGTTATGGTTGTGAGTGAGGACAGTCCTCGATGTGAAGTTATGTTAGATGGTGAGCAGCTGGAACAAATGTCTGAGTTTAAATATTTAGGATATATGTTGGATGAAAAGGGAACGGATGATGCAGAGTGTGGTGGGAAAGTTGTGAATGGAAGGAAGGTGGCTGGTGCAATTAAATCGTTGCTGGATGTAAAGGGACTAAGTCTTGAGTGCGCTAGGGTCTTACATGAGGATATGTGTTACTTGTGTTAATGTAATAGTAGTGAGACTATGGTCTGGAATAAGAGGTATAGATTCTAAAGTGACAAGTGTATGTTCAGATGGACAATCTTAGGGGAGTGTTAGGTGTGAGAAAAAATTATAAAATTAAAGAATGAAGTTATTAGAGAGTTGTGTGGTGTGGTGTGAAGGGTAAATGAGAAATAAATGAAAGTAAGGTTGAGATGGTTTGGTTATGTGGAAAGGATGGATGATAGTCGGTTGGTTAAGCGGATGTATTGTGGTGAGTGTGGAATCGACTGGCTGGGAGACC
>JABUQX010080019.1:15000-32500 GCA_015478945.1 Trachelipus rathkii
TATTATATATATATAATATACTAACTCATTTATGCGTATTTCTTCTAAAAATGTGATTCTGCTCCTTCTGAACTTAAAGACTAAGAAGACAACGGTCCTGATAATATCCCTCTTTTAGCTCTCAAACTTATGCCGCTGGGGTTGCTTCCAACTTTGAGAAACTGTCTCGTCCCAGACTATCTAGATCGACTTTCGTTCTTTTTCTTTTTTAAATGAGATATGAAAACCATCTTAAATCTTCCATGTTATCTCAAATTGGGAGTATTGCTTCTGCAAGTAAATCCACTTTAGTGTATCCTATGTACTCAGGTGATTTTCGTCGTGAATGCAGTTGCAACATGTGAATAAACAACTGAAATTGATAGCGAAGCCACTCTCCCTATCCGTTAACCAGCTACATGTTTGGTCCATCTATCCACGTCATCACTAAGATGAATTCTATTTTTAGATAGATATTGAAAAATGTCAAATGGCCCTGGACGATTTGACAAAAGACAAACACTATCCGGCATATTAGCCGCAATTGGGAGATTTTTATATATTTTTGGAAAATAAGTTTCTAAAAATATTCAGTTTTAGAAGAAGGTAAAATGTCAACATATGTTGACGGAATTTATTGTTTATAAAGCTCAATATGCGGCCCGAATAGTTCGGCAAAAGCCGAAAACTTAATATATTCGGTTTTTGGCGCTGAATAGGCCGAATACCAAATACTTACGAATATTCGGCACATCTCCTAATCTATAATAATAATATTATATATAATTTATTATAAATATATATATATACTACAGTATATATATAATTATATATTATATGATATATATATATTAGGGAGTGAAACGAATAGTGAAAAAGCCGATACCGAATACCGGAATATTCGAGCTAAAAAAGTATTCGCTCCGAATATCGAATAGTTCCGGGCCGAATAATCACTTCGCTGATTCCGGCTCCGAATCTGTCTTTCAAAGGTTCGGTCATCCATTTAGGAAAAATAAGAAAAAACTTGTTAATTGCAATTAAAACAGTGATCATTTTTATTGGATGGACATTTATGTAGCAGATTTATAGTAATTCGAGGTGCCCATGATTCCGATATATAGATTCTCGGATTATGCGTTATACATCCCGTTTTTCGGGTAATCAGAGATCCCTCCATTTTTGATATTCTCTAAGGAATGACAAGAATTTCATATTGTGCGCACAGAATTAGCATGTTGATAGACGTTACCTTCCGCATAATCTACAGTAAGAGTAGCAGCAAGTTTACTGCGGTTCGATATTTCGGGAAGGCATTGTGGTTAGCTTAGTACGTCCTCTACAATGTTGTGTATGGAATGCCAGATTGACCTCGAGCGAGATTGCCTTAATCATTCAAGTTGAAATACGAGTCGGAAATGGCCGTTATTGTTCACCAGGAGTGAACTGAACATCTGTATTGACGAGTTGTAATTGCCGAAGTTCGTCCTGAGCTTCTTGGGGTCGAGGTTGCATTCGAAGAAACTGAATACATGGGACCATGGCCAAAGGTGAAGTAACAATTTTATTCGCTAACAGAGAAGCATAACTCGGATGCGCTCTTCCGTCAGTTGGTAAACTTGATAGTATTGCCCTGTGAAGTTTGAAGGCCCACTACACGCTAATGCGGACTCCAGCATACGATGCGAGGTGGTGCGCCGACTGAGTTATTGAAACGTCTCCAAGAGACTTATGTTTAAAGTGTGTGTGCTTGTTACACAACAATGCAACAGGTATGCTTCGATTTCAGTAGGGTACTCGGTACGGAATGAGAGAGGAGTATGCAAAAATACAGACAGTTTGGAGAGGCTACAATATGCAGGTACATGGAATGCGTACATTCATTGCGTCTGACCTCAAATGGGTAACATTTTGCTCGGGCTAGGCAAGCAGGTTGCTTATCCAAATACTCCACTGCTTCTCTGTGCTATGGTCGGACAGCCGTGCGGCAAGGCATCGACTGGACCAGAATAGGAATGCCACCGGGAGGGAACTTGACGCCAAGGTGACCGTAAAGGATGACAGGTCGCAGCGAACAGCCAACGTGAACCATCTGATACAGACAGAGGAAAAATGCATCTTAACCTCCAGCTACGCATCAGAACTTGGTTTGAATTGCAAAACAATTTAGTGAAGGCCCATGGACCATGCATGGTGCAAGCTTTCGCTATATGGATGACTCAAACGTTTCCTCAGGTAAACGGGGTTCTTGAAAGGTATGGAGATTCGAAAAAGCAAAAAAGATGACATAAGTAGGTGGGATATTGATGGCCCACACAAATAACGGACACTTCCTCGTTCAGATGCTTGCCTATGCTTACACACAATAGACGTGTGTTAGAGGCAAGATCGTGGACTGCTTTTATTCAGATGTCAGCACAGAATTTGCTGGGGGAACAGTTTCACGTAAACGTCCGGCTCCAATGCCCCTGGGAAACTGCTAGGACAGTTTTTTCCTAGTGAGGCTCTCCTGTAATAGTTGCACTTACATTTCTCACCTAAGAGAAATTTGCCGGATAACCTAGGCGATGTTAGAGATGAGCAGGGTGAACGCTTCCATCAAGAACTAAAGTTCATGGAAGGACGTTACCAGGGCAAGTGGGATATCAATATGATGGCCGACTATTTTTGGAGTTTGATGAGGGATATTCCAGACGCTATGCACAGTAGATCGTCTACGAAGAGAAAGTTACTACCATCGTAGATTCGTAGGTATGTTTACATTAACTAAACCCATTCCTTCTTATACATTTCACTTAGTTGTCCCATAATTACTCTATTACTTCATAGTTGTATTAATATGTTTTAACCATATTATCTAAGTTCAAAGACATGTTTTCAATATCAGTATTGCGATTTGTTGCTCTCCTTCAATATATCCAATATAAATATATAATAATATAGAATATAATATAAATATATATATTTAAGTTAATAGAATGATATATATATATATATTAATAAATATAATATAATATATATATATATATAATATATATGATATATATTATTAATATATATTATTATATATAATATTACTATTAGTTACCAAATTAATTGTGAATGGCAATAGACCCTCGTTGAAAAAATGTGGTAATAATCATAAAATCTTTACAATCTGTGTGTACACACAAATAGTCTCACAACATGCATGGATGGATTTATGCAAAAACCGAATGTACACTTTTTGGATCGAGCCACATGCAATAACTCAATTGCGAAAACCCCTTATACCTCAAGAAATTGTCTTAATGTGATTTACCAGTGTTACTATACAAATATAAAACAAAAAGGAATTAAACATTTGTCAACCATTGCAATATATCGGTGATTAAAAATAATGTAAATGATAAAATTAGAAAGCTTTCGCAGCTCAGAAGATATTAAACTAACAAAGCTTATCAGGTATGAAGTCAGCCTCGAAAGGTTAAAAATGATATTCAGAACTAATATAGCAGTTTCTCCATATTTCAAGGGTAGAATTAACATTTTCTTGATCGGCTTATAAAATAACTATTCTCCATGTTCTAAATATTTCTTTTTCACTTCTGATGCTCATAACACATATGTGAGTTACTTTAATTGCTAGCTTTTTTCAAATTATAAAACTATTTCGAGTGTTTTTCCACCAATTGAAGGAATATCATTGTCTTCACTGGTTAAAGTAGGAAATTAGGCAAACTTATATATTTGTTTTATTTCTTGATGTATTAAATTCACGTGAATGTAGCCTATTTAACTTTTATGATTAACAATATAATCAACATTCGCAGAAAGAGTGGGGACTTTCTTTTTCTAACTCTCACCTTTCTATTTTCTGTATGACTGAGAATTTTGATATGCCACAGATTTCCTTTAAAACAATAGACTATAAAAAGTTGTTAAAATTTAAAACCTTCTAGCATTCTGACTTTCCCACTACGTGAAGCATGCTATCAAGTTCAAGATAGAGTCGGGCGAGCATAAAATTTTCATGCATTTCTTATTAGATGCCTTCATAAGAATGATATTTATTTTTATACTGATCATCTGATTATGTTGAAAATAAATAGAGCTTGGCATTTCGGACAGATATAAGAAGAGTAGTCTAGCACCAAAGATTTATCACATAGAAACTTAGAAAAGATCTTTTTATACTTGATTTCTTAAGCTCTTCAACGAGTGTAATAATTCACTGAAGCTTTTGCTTTAAATTACACTTTAGAGGATTTCAGAGATATTCCTCATTCCGCTTTAGAGGATTCCTGAGATGGCGACGATGTTGATCATTCACGTTAATGCTGTTTTTATATTGATGTTATCAATTATCGCGTTCAAAGTAAAGCATAAATAATTATGCCATGAAAATCAGCTCAACATTTTCTGATTTGCATATCAGCGCGTTATTAATTGAGATTAGTATGATAAGGGGGGAACTTTTTGTTCAAACAATATTTTAAGGCATCATATTTCTAGTTCCAGCGTGTCAGAGCGTCTTGAATTAATGTTATGGAAATCGGTTTGACATTTCAGCTGCATCTGTCAAGTTTTTAAGCTGTTAGCAGCTGCCATAAGCCGTTGCTGAAATGGGGTGAAAATTGAAAGGCTGGATATGCTTGCATAGGTAAATAAGATATCTTTAAACCAGACATTTGTCTTTTAGCTCGTGAAATGCGCACATAGACTGCAACATTTGAATAAAACATAAAATTAGAAAAGTAAGCACTCTCCCATATAGCCAGCTACCATGTTTGGATCGCATGTATCCGATATCAGCTAAATAAATTCTTATTATTTTTAGTTAAACTATCATTGAAAAATGTCCAAAGGGCCGCTGATATTAAATTTCGCTCGGGCGTCTGTGCGTGTGTATATTGAAGAATGCATTTGTAGCTATATTATTTTTTTTGGAAAAAAAAAAAAAAAAATAAATGAAAGAGAAAAAATATATATAGTGGTATATGTCAATAATTGGAGAAATGAACTTATTTTCTTAGTTGTGATACTCGTTGACAGTAATTATATTGTTTATAAAAGTTCAATGATTTAACGGCCCGAATCGTTCGGCAAAAAGCCGAATACCGAATACGTATATATTTGGAACCGAAGATAGGCGTAAAATACCAGTAAATTACTTGACCGATATTCGGCCAAATCAGTACCTTACAATATATATATATATAATATTATATATATAATTATATAAATATAGATATATATTATATATTAATGTAATGATATATATATATAATAATATAGATATGATAATAGAATAATATATAATAATAACAACCTATAATAGTAAAATAATGACAATATATATATAATATATATTATATATAATATATATATTACATTAATTTACATGAAGTACTATTCACATACACCATTAGCCAACACAACAGATCAGAACAGTCTGATTATACAAAAACAACAATCACAGTCTTCTCCATGCTTCTGAGCGCATGATTGGGAAAAGACCGATACTAGGATGGCGACCACACGCACTATGCAGAAATGGCAAGCATTCCGATTGACGTCGCGATGAAGCAGGGCTTGCAGTATCGGCCTACAATATCCTGCAACCTGTCCACATTTGGTCAAAAACCATTTACAAAATACTTTCGCTTACTGACAGCAATTACCTTCAGGATTTAAGAGTTTGCTATGTTAGAATAAGGTAATAATAAAATTAATATATATATATAAATTATATATATATTATAATATATAATATTATATATTATATAATAAATATAGTATATATATATATAATATAATATTAATATAATATATATATATATTATATATTTTATAATATAATATAATATATATATATATAGATTATATATTGTATAATTAAATTACTCCTTGAGTAATTCTATCACTTTACCAAGGGAATTTAATTAGACCCCGGCTACGCCCGCAGAATGAAAAATTAATTATATATATTAATTTAGATTATATAGCAAGTGTGAGTTGATACCACTACTTATATATGACCACATTATGAGAACATGCTAAAAAAGAAGATACGTGCAATTGAAATCATAACTGACAAGAAGATTTGCTTTAATACTTCTTTAATAATTAGAACAAGGAGAAACCTTATAAGAGGACCGCCTAAAACAGTATGATCGAGTCGGCAACATGGATACCTGAACACAGTCTCGCCCACCGAATTCAGGGAATATCCGCTCCAACTCGGAGCAAGGAACCCGACCACATTAGGATACACTCTAACCAGAGGAATTAATTTTGTAAAATTGATGTTAAGACGCCATTCAGTTAAACCGCAGCTCATATAATGATTGACTAAAATTACTCCTTGGACGTGTCTTCTTTCACTTACCAGGATAGATTCCCGTGCCCTCGCAGACGGTTTATAGCAAGTGGTTGACCACGTAAAGTCTTTTATAAAAAATCATCGGGACGTGCCATGATGACTATGATACGTGAAGATCACTCGAGGAGTAATTTTATCAATACAGTGTTGAGGCTGCAGTTTTAACTTAAAGCTCGAGTCGTTTTAAAAATCTGTATGAAATGAATTTCATCGCTGTGAAGAGTGTTCTTTACATGGAGGGTCCGCGTGTTGCGTCGTTGACTGATTGTGATGGAGTGGGGATGGAAGGTCGACGGGGAACACAGCCGGGTAGTCTGTCGCCTGACATAGGCGGGACCTTATCGCTATTGATAAGAACTGCTCCGTTCAAGTTTTAAGTCACGTACGCTTTTCTAAGCTCATCGTTGTTCAAGGGACCAGTTGGTTCAACCACTTGTTATACCGTCGGCAGAAGGCGGCCGGATCGATCCTGGCAGTGAAGAACTGCACTCAAGGGGCAATTTTATTCACACAGCTACTCTGAGCTTGCGGTTTACTAGAGCAGGGAGCCGATCATTTAACATCATATATTATGATATAATATTATTATTATATATATATTATAATATTATACTATAATATATACTATACTATATAGTATATTATATAGTATATTATAGTATATATGAGTATATATAGGTAGTATAATATATATATAGATATATATTATATTATATATATTTATAGGTATATAGGTAGTAGTTATATATATATATATATAATATATAATATATATATATATATATATATAATATTAGAATATAGTATTATATATATATATATATATATATATATATATATTTATTTATTCAACCAGAGAGGTTATCGACAAGCTCGTCTTTTGTGCTACTCGTAGGCGTAGTGGTCTAAGAAACAACCTGCAGGGGGACGCTCATCTGCTAGGTTCAAGATCGGGAAATCCCGAGCATGGGAGAGAATAGCATGTTTTAGGGGGTTGTATTTATTACTGCTGTTATGTTGCGGGTATGCAACAATTAGTGTATCTTCTAATATCCCGCGGTTCAGTATTCTCACCATTGCGCGGTACCCTTTGTTTGACCCTACGCCCCGAGTGCAGAGCTGGGAGAGGGCCCGATATCTCCTTATGTGAAGTGGTTTATTCACCAAGAGGAGAGATCGACCAAGCTCTTCTTGGTTCGTCGTGGACGTAGTGGTCTAAACACCTGCACGCTCATCTGTAGTGTCCAGGATCGAATCCCAGGCATGGGGAGAAAATATATTTTAGGGGTTGTATTTATTACTATATATATATATACTATATATTTTAGGGATATATATATATTATATATATATATATATATATATAATTTAACTAGACTTTCATTGCCGAAACAATAGCGAATAATTTCTGAACATATTCGTTTCCTTCTATCTGTGTCAATTTACCGACAAGCGATGGAAAACATTCGGTTAAATGACGAACCAAGCCAAACCATTAACGTTCGATAAAAATGACCCATCCACACAGTCAAAGTTCGGCGAATTCACGCATGTGTGGAGCCGCCTTAAGCAAAATCAGAACATGGCTTGGCGTGTGGGGCTTCTTGATGTCTCCAAAAAAATAAATAAAGGCCAGATGCTCTTCCGCTAAATAGGTACACACAGAAAACAAGATGTGACCTCCTCTGAGCTAGTCCTCTATGGCTCGTCCATTAGGCCTGATCAACAAGTTAAATTTATAGACAATTATGGACAATAGTTTACCTTCCCCATGTTTTAATCTAAAATCACGCTGTCACCGTTTCTAGGTTTCCTTCGTCACTTCCACAACAGGCAGAACTACTCTGCTTTGAATCTTTCATCACACTAGCTCTTTCCAAATTAGACTGTGGGACTGCTATATATATATATGGACAAACCTGCAATTCTTACCTCAATCTTCTTGACTCTATTCAAAATATACGGGCTGGAGGTGAAAACTGCTGTAATATCCCTATCCCCTCCCCTATCTTTATAGCGAGAGCAACTTATTTGCTCAGTATACCTCCTCCCCTCTAAATCCCTCCACCTTCCTCTATGACACCTTTATCGATTTTCTGGCTTTTCACTCTTCTTACTCTCCTATTTGCATCGGTTGTGACACTCCTTATTTGAATATCTTCACATTTCTCTGTGAGCATATGAAGACTGCTTTGAGTTGTTGTTGTTGTTCACCCACACACACACATGTACCTTTCTTCCTCAACCTTATTAAAGTCCAGCAACCATTTTCTCTTCCCAGAACTAACTTTTTACCTCACCTTGAAGTTCATGAAGGATCAGTTGTTATGCTTTGCAGACTCTAAGAAAAGGGTGGAGTTGGAGAACGGATGTCCTTCCATACCACCTTTTATCACATACTCTTCCTCCTTACTCATCAATATTTTCAACCTAGTTAGTGGCACTGATTCTGGCTATTTCCAGAATTATGGCCCTCAGGACGGGTAAATTTTTTTCGAACACCAAAAGTGCACCACTGTCATTTCAAAATAGTTCAGCTGGAAAACATCTAGCCTCTGTAATTTAAAATTTCTTCTTACAGCTCCATACACCGAAGAAGGTAGTGAACTTTTGCAGGATACCGTCCCATCTCGATCTCCCAAGAAAAGAAAAAGGTGACCAAACTGCAATCTCTAAGACAACCATTAGGTCCTACCTTCCCCTAGATATATTTAAAAGATGCATTTTGGCTATTTACTACTACTTCATTTGACATGCTGGGAGGGAAGACACTCACAACGATAAGCTGTAAGACCTAACATCAGGCCTCAGTCACCACGCGTCTTCGAATGAACATTACAAGCTGACATCCAGCTACCACATGTTAGGGAGGACACCTCGATCTGTCTGTTTTGCTGTTCCCATGATACTCTTTCCTCCCATCGTTTCGTAAAAGAATGTATTGCTTTGACGACTTCCAGTAAAACCTTCTTCTCTGACCTATATAACACCCCTACTTGAACCATCTTTCATACATCTTGTTGGAATTTATCCATTTTGAAAAACGCTATTTTACCTTCGTGAATTGCAGATAATGTTTGAGATAAAATTTTCATAGATTGTCCGTTTTTTTTCGCTCGTCTAGGTGTTAGATCCGCCCCACGTGAAAGCACCTGTACAGCTACTCAAAAAAAAATTTATTTATAGTGTATTATATACTTTAGTATAGTTATTTTTAAATTAATACTTGAAAGCGAGAGTCAAATTGTGTCTGAAAGCTTGTTTTATAAACTGGTTTGTTTTTTATTGAATTACTTTTTAAATTTTGTATGGAAATTTTTTAAATAATTTAATCTTGAACATGGTCATAGTATTATATTATTATTATTATTATTATTATTATCATTATTATTATTATTATTATTATATATATATATATATATATATATAGTATATATTATTAGTATATATAATATATATATATTATTAATATATTTATATAATATATATTACTAATATATATATAGTTTGTATAGAAATAAGTACTACTAGCAACTGCATGAATGTGGCACAGCCTATTATTGATAATTTCAACCAGTATTGAGTGAAGTGTAAGAGAGAATAATGCGTGTCACCCTGATGGCATATATATTATGGACTTCAAATCGCTACATCTTATTTGCCCCATTGAATTACTTGTGGTGGAATTTTGGAGGACTAGAACAAGGACACTCGTTTCATTATGCCTGGGAGGGAGGAGTATATGATCTCTTATTGGTAAGATGCCTATCATTTTGTTTTGTTATTCAACTGTTAACACAATCACAACTTAATGAATGACCTTACCTTATTACAATACTTGTTTCTTTTCTTTAGTTAATCTCATGAAGTTTGTGTGTGTGTTGGTTGTTGTAGTTAATTTTAGCTTTTCTGTAAGCTTTATTAACGAGGTGGTTGGGGTATTGTAGTTTTTTAAATATCTCTTCCCAAATACACCAAAAACAATTTCTGAAAACCAGCTTTTCCTTCTCTTGACTTCATTAATTAATTTTCCATTAAATAATTTCAGCAACCCTATAATATTAACTATTGTATCTATGTACTGTATATGTTTGTTTGGATCTTAGTGTTCATTTTTCATATTCATAATTAATTTCAATATATAAAGTAAATATATAAGTACTATATATATTAAAATATATATATATATATAATATATATATATATAAGAGGTCTGTCTGAATACTCGATGTATAATATATAATATATATATACTATTGAGTATATATAATAATATATAAAAAAAAACTATAATATTATAATATACTTATATATTATATATATATTAGATAAGTATGAATGTTGTGATAGGGCGAAAAAGTTTGGAGACCGCTGTTGTAGGGAAGGTATATGTGGTATTTTGTCTGAAAGAGTTGGTCGGTGACTGAGGGACGTGATTGCGTGATTTAAAGAACAAGGTGCCGAATTTAGAGTGGATATAGAGGAGTTAGTGAGCAAATGCTTTACATTGAACAGAAAATGAATTGAGAACAATGAGGAGAGAAGAAGGAATAAATATATATTTAGGTTTTATGGTAATTTGCAACAAGCGATATGATGAGTTAGTTAGGGAAGCTATTATGGCAGGTATTAGTTGATACCTATGGTGTGGTGGTAGGCTTCTGAATGTGAATCAAAAGTTATGTATGAGCCGATAGGTGAAAACGTGTGTTAAGAAATAAAGGTTTCAATGTGATTGGTTAGGATTAATAGCGGAGTAAGGCAGAGGTTGTGTTATGTCTCCTTAGGTTATTCAAATTTGTAATATGGATGGGTTGATGAAAGAATTTAGAGGTGGGGAGAGCAGGAAATGGTGTTAGAATGGTGGGAATGGAGATGATGTGGAGGGTGCTTTACCTATATATATGCGGATGATTTGGATTGCTGCTGTGGCGATCTGAAGCAGAGTTGAGAGCGATTGATAGAAGATTTGGCAGCAGGTGGTGGAAAGGAGGGGCTTGGAAAGTAGAACGTGGATAAGTATACGTAAGGTTAATGTTGTGAGTGAGGACACTCCACTCAGTGTGAAGTTATGTTTAAGATGGTGAGCAGCGTAGAAACAAGTGTCCTGAGTTTGGAAAGCTATTTAGTTTGGGTATATGTTGGATGAGAGGGAACGGGACGATGACAGAGTGCTAGTAGGGAAAGTTACGTGGAAATTGCGCAGGAGGTGGCTGGTGGCAATTTAAATCGTTAGGTGAAATGCAAAGGGACTAAGTCTTGAGTGTCCTAGGGTCCTTACATGAGGGTATGTTGTACCTGTGTTATTGTATCGTTTAGTGAGAAAATATGGTCTGGAATAAAGAAGTATAGATCTAAAGTTCAATGTGTCAGATGGACAACTTATAGGGTGTGCTAGGTGTGAGAAGAAGTTGCATAAAGAGAGAATGAACGGGATATTAGCAGATGCGGATGGTGTTGGGTTGTGAGAAAGGCGGTTAAATTGATGGAATAAATGAAAGTATTTGAAAGGGGATGGTTTGGATCATGTGGAAGTATAATGGATAGTCGGTTGGTTAAGCGTAGATGTATAGTGCGTGAGTGGTTGGGAACCGAACCGGCCTGGCGAGACCGTAAGAAAAAGTGGATTGGGAGGTCCGGTGAACGATGTCTGAAGGAGAGGAATTGTGAGTTTGGCAGAGGCGAGAATAAAGGATGCAATAGGAGGAAGGATGGCGTGGTTTTGTATGGGGCATGGTCGTGGCCACCTGAGGCGCAGGGGATGAAACCAGTACATTGGCGAATTACCATAGTGAGCGAGGTCGTCGCAAACGGTCCCATTCGATGCTCTCAGGGTGGGATTCTTCTGTCTGTCGACGAGCTCTATCTCCACTAATTAATGGTACAGGAGGCGGGCGGTAAGGGCTGGGGCTTTTTTGTTCGACTCCTCGTTTGTCATTTCTCTACGCTTTTCTTTTCGCCGACATGCTTGTTACAGCACGCTTACTCCCAATCTTTGGGGGACAGAGAGAAGTGAAGAAGAAAGGCAAAGAAAGATATGAAGGCCTCCTAGTGTGTAGGAGGGTTGGACTCGCAACCTCTCGATCGCGAGAGGGACTTTTAGGTTCAATCCTCGGAGCGAGCAGGGAATTGAGAGTTTTATTCTCCTGGGGGCAAGAATAAAACTCGGCTGCGAACATTTGGTGGCGACAGGCTTGGCATAGCCAGCCTTAAAGTTATCGATTTCCTTGATTATCCCCGACCGTGTTACCTTCCTGAGCTGAGAATTGGATTAAGCACAGTTAAAAGGAAGTATAATATATATATATATATATAATATTGATAATATATTTTATTATATTACTAAAACACTTTATTATATAATATACATATATACATATATATCATGAGTTTAGTTTGCGGGAGTGGAAGGTTGTGTTCGTGTTTGCTCTGCTGTGTGCTTGTGTTTTGTTTTTAAATTGTTGCTATTATGGAGGTTGTTTTAAGTGCCAATCAGTATTTAAACGAAGTCATACTTAATCTAGGACATTTACAGTTATTTATAATACTTACAAATAAAGGCGCTATTCAATAGGATTCAGATCAAAACACAAAATCAAAATCTAATGCTAGCTGACCAGAAACTTCATCTCGAATCCAGTGTTTTTATTTTAACTTTAAGTTTTATGTATTTAATTTATACATTAATATGCATTTTTACTGTCGCATACAGTTTTAATGTAGATTATTGGTATCCATTTTTTAAAGTTTTACTTTACGATTTCGTCAAATTTGATGAAGCTGTGCGGGAGTGCGTCGTGGTGTGGGTTTTAACTTTTTTAGGTTGTTTATATACTTTACATTTACGCCGTGCTTACTGATTTAGTTAGTCTCTGTTTCACATTATTTGAGGTAAACAGTTACATTATAGTAATTTTTATCTCTTTAGGTTTCTAATGAATGTGCTTTACGTTGTTTATATTTTTTATTTTACGATTATTGTGAGTGTGTGTTCTGTTTGGTGTGGGCGCGTTGTTTATTTTTAGTAAAAACACGAATCCAGGTTGGTTTTTGGGATGTGAGTTGTGTATGTATGGTTCGATTGGGTTGTGTGTGTTTGTTTTATGTGCGTGGGTCTGTTTGAATGACTGGAAGACAGGAAGATGTAGGGTTGGCGCAGGCTCGGCGGTGTTCCTATTCACTTTGCCAACGTCCGTGGTCTGAATGCTAACCATGAATCTGTGGAATAAACTTAATATCTCCAACTATAACTTTTTCTAGATTTTCAGCTAAGATGTTGGAGTTTGATTGTGCCTATTATTAAACAGTTATTCACACTCCTAGTAACACGCTTGGGGAGATCTTAATTCTCTAACTTCTATGGCTTAAAACTTTATTCACTAATACAACCTACAATAAACAATAATATCTAGTGGTCATTACGAAACTTCCCCTAACGGAAGAGGTTTTCACCTCCTTTTTTTGAAATTATAAGCTACCAGCGTAATAAGCGGCTAAGGCTGCAGCTATTCCTGAAAGTGATCTAACGAACATGCCATTTATGGGATTTTGATTTAAACGTACATCACACTGAGTGGTTGGGCTCTTTACATACTGATGCAGAGGGGAGGAGGCACAAAACATTCAGTATTCTTCAAAGTAGTGGAACAGTTAATTAAAGAACCTTGACATATAATACCAGATCGTCCTAACCAAATTCTTGACACGCGTTGAATTTAGTTCACCACTACTCCTCCTTCGAATATAGGAATGTACACACTTCTTTCCTCCCTAGTCGGTAACTTGACCACCACTAATTCTTGTCTGTAGCTGTCTTAATTTTAAAACTTTTTCTCCAGCATGCACGGTCTACCATGCCCCAAAACGTACTTGTCTGGCACTTAATCAAGCTGAATTGGGGGGCGAATTGCGTTGGTTCTTTGCAAAAACTTGGCTTGGATTGTGAATTGCTTGCTTTTGACCGTGAGAAACGCGTGTCTGTCACTGCTGAAAAGGAGGGCCGATAAGTCAGTCGAGGGTTAGGTGAGCGGGATTCAGTTCCATCTTCAAACTAACATCTCTTTTCTACAACAAAATCCTAAGGTACGAGGAGTTGGCTGTTGAGAATAGTTCATCGCTCAGCTGCAGGAGAGAGACACTTTGTTACATATCAGACATGAAAACAAACTTCCTTTCTCCTTTATCACTCTTACTGTAAATTTCCAAAACTGTTCGGGGAATCGTATTGCAGGGGGCTAGTATTCGACTGGCTAAGCCGCGGCTTTACACTAAAAAGAAAGTTGGCGTGGAAAGCCCACTTTTGGTTTTTGGCTCTTTCTATACTGAGTAAAATATTCTTTTCCTCTTGCCAAAAGCACTTTATAACTTATCCAGTCACTTATTTTCGCTGCTGAAGGTCTGTAGCTAATTCTCTCCTACTGAAGAAGGCTAATCTCTATCGCCTACCTTTAATTTTCTCTTTATTCTACCGCTGGACGAATTCCGGCTTCCTCCTCCTGCTTTTTTCTTTCAGGTGTATTAGGCCCTCTATCCCACCGATTACTGGTTGTGATACGCGAGTGGCATGGGGACTTGTAAGATCTTGTATTGTAATCGTGCAGGAAAGGTAGTGGCCCGGTATGGAGATTTCTTCCGCGTGTTTTGATTGTGAGTGTGCTTCTAGAGCTGGACTCTACCTGTCCTTCGTTCAACTCTAATCTCTATGCCTTAAGTGACGAGTACATTTCCTCAGTTGCTGGAAGCGCGCACCTATGTCCAGCCAATCCCGAAAAAGGGCAGTCGCTCTGATCCTTCCAACTATCGTCCTATAGCTCTCACTTGTATTTTATCTAAAATCTTTGAAACTCTCCTTAAATCTCATTTCTTGGATCATCTGGAGTCTCATTCCGTTCTTGACGATCATCAGTATGGTGTCGGGGGTATGATGCCGTCAACAATCTCGTCAATGGTCGTGGGTCCTGGAAAAATAACCAGAGATAAAAACAAACGGCAAAAACAATGAACACAATAAAGAAATCTCAGGACAAATAAATCAAACACCAATCAACCTTAAGGATTTATTAAAAAATAACCTCCAACCTCAACCGATCAGAAAATGTTACCACCACTCCAAGGTAACCCACCACTACAAGGTAAATCGCAACCGCGTACCGAAATCGCAATACCTGCACCACCACACCAATACTCCTCACCACAGCAAAGGAAATCGCAACCTCCTTAACCACAGCTAGGTGAACCCCTATTAGTATCAGATATCAATGAATACTGCAGATACTCATTAATATCTTCAACCTTAAACATAAAATATATTCTTAATACTAGAAATAAAAAATAAATACTTCGTACAGTTTTCCAAATATACTCTTTCTCAATTCAATCAAATTGTCTCTTCCAAGTATCTACACAGTTCTCCAAAATACTCCTTCTCGATTCTCCACAAAATTCTCCACTATATAGTCTATAATTTCCACTTTCCTTTCAATCTAGTTACTTCTCTCCTCCTTCTATCTTTTCCGGATTTCCTTTACCGGTACTTATATCTCACTATATTCTACTTCAAGCTTTAAATCTTTTAATTATCAAGAAACACATCTCAATTATCTTTTCTTTCCCCATTTAATTTCAATTTCTGTATTATTCCAGAAGATTCGAAATATACAAAAAAAAAAAACTAACATAGCATCACTTAATAATAATAAAATATAATAATAATAATAATAATAATAATAATAATAATAATAATAATAATAATAATAATAAGATTTTATAACAGATAAATAAATTCAATAAAAATACGTAAAAATGAATTCAAACATCAAAAATAATAATATAACAATAATTAATCTCAAATTAAATAATTAAGCAAAAAAAAATGACTAATAATTATAATGACTTAAAATATTAAATAAATATGAAGGAAATGATGAAATAAAAAAAATAATAATAATTAGTAAACAAAATGAAACCCCTCATCACCCCTAGGTTCTCACCTGGGTAAGTTGCCCAGTTTTTTCTTTTTTCTCTTTTTTCTTGCACTCTTCTAACAAATTTGAATTCAACACAACACAGCAACACTCCAGTCGGCTACATCAGACTAAAAAACAAAAAACATCTTTATATAACCAATCCAGCATTCATCCAAGAAAAAAAAAACTCATCCATAGGACCATAAACTAACATTTATACTTACCTCATCCAAATGAAAATCAGTCGCTAAACCCTCGTACATCGGCCGCTAAACAGAAATAACTCCTCAGACTTCTAGAATTAAAAAAAAACACGTCATTAACCCTTCAATCAATCATAAAATTCATAATAATAATAATAATAACCAAAAAAATTTATAATATAAAAATAATAATAATAATAATAACTAATATAATAATAATAATAATAATAATAATAATAATAATAATAATAATAAATAATGCCATAATTACCTGTCACATGTGAATCTTTTCCTATTTTCGCGCTTGGATAAAAAATAAGGTTCGAAATTGTCCTTAAAGTCTCTATTGTCCCTTTTTTTTAGCTTTTTAACTAGAAAATTATGCACATAATATATAAACATATAAAAAAAATCACTCTTAATTCCTAAATTAAATTAAAAAAAACACAAGCAAAAAGATACTATAACACTGCACTCCTTGTCATTCCTTGTTGGTGGACGTTCTCGAAGCAAGCACACCCTAAAAAAAAAAAAAAAAAAAAAGAAGGTAAATTATGAGACATACAAAACAAAAAAATCGTAATCCAAAATTACCACAATGGCTTTCGACGCTCGAGGTCAACTGGTGACATACTATCCTATCTAACTGATTTATGGTCTTCTGCCCTTAGGGACTATGGGGAGTCTTGTGTGGTGGCGCTCGACATATCAAAGGCTTTTGATCGAGTATGGCATGAGTCATTATTCTCTAAGCTCCCTTCCTTTGGGTTTCCTCCTTCTCTTTGCTTACTCTTATCTAATTTTCTCTCTGGTCGTTCCATATCAGCACTGGTTGATGGAGCGACTTCTTCCTCCTTTCCTATTAATTGTGGTGTTCCTCAAGGTTCAGTTTTATCTCCAACTTTATTCTTACTTTTCATCAACGATCTCCTCAGCTGTACATCTAACTCTGTTCACTCTAAGGCCGACGACTCAACTCTCCATTCTTC
>JABUQX010080019.1:37500-57544 GCA_015478945.1 Trachelipus rathkii
TTAATAATTTAGTTTTCATAGTTATTAAAAAAAATATTAAATTTCATTGAGAAAATACAAAATTTAGTATTTTTAATGCAGAAACTCCCGAAACCTTTGAAAAATCAAGTTTTTACATAAACGAGCATGGAAATATTATTTAACGCTTCCTTCTCTTTCATTCATTCATTTTCCTTTTTTTTTAACTGCAAATGATCTTGGCATATTTTCAACCCTTCGCCACTGACCACAGCTAAGAAGTTCCTCTACATCAATCTTGAGAAGAATCTACAGAAGCCCTTTGCTTGCTTAATAATAACATTATTACTATGATTCTTTAACAAATTATATATATAATATATATATTATTTTTAATATAAATATATTATATATAATATATATATTTATATAATATTTTATATATATATATATATATATTAATATAATAATATAAAAATATTAATATACTTATATATATATAATATATATATATATAATAATATATATATTCGATAAACTCATACATATCTTTTAAAAGTTTATACAATTTAAATTATTAAAAATTTTTATGTTACTTATACCTATATAATAGTAAAATAAAATAAGTCTTTTCAAAGAAAAGCCTATTTCACAATTTTCAATTTTCTTTCAATATATAATTCACGTTTCAAACTAAACAAACTCAATAATTAAAATATTTTAAATCCCATCATATTTTTAGTCAGTCTATTCAAATTTTTTACAACCAATAATAATTTAATTGATACTATCAAAATATAAAATTAATAAATTAAGTGACTATCACAATAAATAAACGTTATCACTTCTATGTCAATTCAGAAACACATAAACTAAATTATAAGTTATTAATATATATGGTGAGGTTATATATGGGTATTGGGTATTTTTTTTTCAGCACTCGAATCAGAATATATACTAAGATAAATCAACAACAACATATTTGTTCAATAATGTTTCATATACATTACTAAAAGATTAATAATTTTTCATTGCATTTCACTTGTGATAAAAAACGTTCGTACATCATTCAGCATCTCGATGTGAGCTTGAGCAACACCACCTTTCGAATTATCCTTAAATAAACTTGAGAAATTCATAATTAAATGATTCAGGAGATGACAAATTTTTGACAAGCTTAGACCTCAAACAATTGTAATGAGCAACTCGTTATATTTATTTATAATCTAGAATATATGTGTTTTCATATGGAGTATTAAGATATAATAAAGATGAATTGCAATCTATTTAAAATAATTTAATCCTATTCACATTCAAATAAAGGATTGAAGCAACAACTAATAAATGTACAAGTCTGTACACTAGCTGGTTTGTTATATAAGTGGTCGGTTCAGTAGAACTGCAACTCCGTTCACGGAGCACCCCTGATATATTAATTTATATTTAGGTAGTATATTTTTATTATATAATATTATTATGTTAATATATTGATTTTTATATAATATTATTATATTATATCACATTATATATATAAATTTATAATATATTTATTTAATATATAAATATTTATTAAAATATTAACTAATTAATTATAATAATAAATAGTATATTAATAATAATATATATAACTATTTAAAATATATAAAACTATAATAATATATATAATTAATCAAGAAATGGGCACCGTTAAATTTGGAACCTATTAATTGAGTTAACACAAAAAAGAATTAATCACGGCGTTAAAGCTTTAAGCGTTTATAAATGAAAACCGGTAAAATAATTGTAAAAACGAGATAAGAGTAAAACTTAATATTTCTTATAACGTTTAGGACCGTCTTTCAAAATATTTCAGATAAATTAAATTAGATATAAATTTTATATAAATTTTTATCATAAAAATAATTCATAAAGATTGCAAGCAATTATAATATAATAAATAATATTAATATATAATTATAATAATTATAATAATAATATAATAGTAATATCCCTATTCAATATTAATAATTAAATGATATTTAAGACCTAAAAGATTAAATAGTTTAGGAGCTTTGATAGCTAGATACTTATTTGCCGTAATTGCCAAAGAATACTATATATGATCCAAAACGTATTATACCCTTAATTAATACCTAGTAGTTCCTTCTATAAAATATAGTAATTTTAAATTGTAAAAGATAATAGAATATTAAACAAACTTACAGTTTTAAATAACAATATGTTAATATTTTTTTTATAAATTTAATAAAACCCTTATTAGGCCTACTTATATATATTTCAAGCACACTAAGTCGAAAAGAGCAGTTCAAGTACCGAACGAAATAATTATGAAGACTTACATTAGAGGCGGTAACCAGCCACCATCTTTTTTTTCTCAGCCGAACCAATAAAAAATGAAATCAGCTAAGAAAAACATGTTAATCATTGCCCAAACGGGATAATAACCGTATATATATATACTATCATTATATAAATATTATATATATATATTTATAATATTAATATTATATATTATATATTATATATATATATTAATATTTAAATATAATATATATATTAAGTATATTATTAATATAATATATAAATATTATAAATATATATAATATTAATTATTAAAAATATTATAAAATTATTAATATATTATATTATATTATATATTATAATATTAATATTAATATATATATATTAATATAAATATATAATATATAATGTATTTATAATTTGAAATAAAGCAAAGATATCAAAAGAAGATGCTTGGAATTATTATGAGGAAAATAGAATATCAAAGAGTGTAATATACGTAAATAGAGAAAACCAAAGGTAATATTTGTATAATCAATTTGGAAGGAGGTTATTTTGAATGAGGATATAACAAGGAAATATGGATAAGTACTCTTCTGGGAAGGTAAGCGCGAGGTTAATGATGAGATATAAAGGGGAATATCTGACTTAGATATAATTAATAAGACTTATAGGTTAGATTTGGTAATGCTTTGTACATGATGAAATAGATTAGTGAGGGGAGTATGTTGGTAAGATACATATCATTCGAGTAAAATCTGCACATATATAAATCAAAGAATATTAGAGGTGATTAGTGAATGTGATAGCTAAGTTATTGTATTGAGGTAGCATAAAGAATGGAATGAGGTAATTTGAGGGATTAGAGGTTTATTTATATAGTTAAGAGGATGTGAGTAATTAATAGGGTAAAAGTGAGTGTAAGAAAGTTGAAAGATGGTAAATCTGCATTTGTAATAGATGTAAATTTACTATAGTGAAATTGAATTATTACATTAAGATGACGGAAGTGCGAGATGGTGATTGATTGGATTATGAAGTTGTGTAATAAAGAACTTATTATATGGAGGGGTATAGTTCCAAGGAATTGGTAGTTAGAGCGGTAAATAGTTCCTTTAGTATTGGGTAAGAAGGAGAAGGGGAACTGTAAAAGAAATTTATTAAGGGGTAATAATTTATTAGAGTGTTGTAGGGAAGGTATAATATGTGTGTATTTATATATTATATTATTATATTTTATTCTAATAATATATATATATATGTTCGAAAAAGTGCGTCGAGTGAATGAGGGACTGATTTGGGTGAAAAGAACAAGGTGCGTTTAAGCAGAGAGTGGTAGAGGATGACTGTGGATAAAATTCTTACATTGAAAACAATGATTGAGAAAAAATGAGGGAGAAGAAAGAATAAATTTGTATTTTAGGTTTTATGGATTTGCAAAAGGTTCGTATGATAGAGTTATTAGGGAATGACGTTATGGCAGGTGTATTAGTGATATATGGAGTTGGTGGTAGGCTCTGAATGGAATCAAAAGTATGTAATGACGATAGTGAATTATTTGACGATGTGTAAGAATATATGGGTGTCAAAATGGTTAGTGAATTGGTTTTAAGGATTAAATAAGCTGGAGAATAAAGACTAAGGGTTGTGTTTATGTCTTACCTTGGTTTTATATCAAATTATTGGATATATTGGAATGTAAAGGGTTTTGAGATATATCATGAGGTGGGCGATGTGACAGGTTAAATGGTGTTAGAATGGTGGAGAATTAGAGAGTTAGTAGTGGAGGGTTTAGCCCCTAACCATATTTAATATATATGCAGGATGTAATTGATTACTGTGTGGCGAATCTGAGAGAGTTTGAAGATGAGAATGATAGAGAGTATTGGTGAGGTGGTCAAAAGTTAGTGTGTAAAGGAGGGCTTGATATAGTTAAATACAGTGGATAAGAGTAAGGATTATGGTTGTTAGAGATAGAGGACACTTCCATACTAGATGTGAAGATTATGTTAAGATTATAATGGTGAGCAGTCTAGAACAAGTGTCTAGTAGTATAAAATTAATTAGGGTATATTGGAATGAGAAAGTAGGATACGGAACGATGCAGAGTGTAAAGTATTGAGAAAGTTTGTGAATTAGGCAAGGTAAAGTAGGCTGGGATGCAATTAATAATCGTTGGTAGAATGCAAAGGGATACTAATCTTGAAGTAGTGCTATGGAGTACTTTTACAATTGAAGGTATAGTTATTAGTATTACCATGTGTTAAATTGTATGGTAGTGAGACTAAGGTCTGGAATAAAAGAAGTATAGTTATATCTATAAGTTCAATGTGTTCAGATGGACAATCTTAGTGGGTTAGTGCTAGGATGTTGAAGAAGAATATGATGAAAGAGTAGAGAATGTAACGTATATTAAAGAGAGTGGTTGGTGGTGTTGAAAGAAAAGGGGTATAATATTGTAGAGAATATAAAGATAAAGTGTATTATTTGAAGATTGGTTATGGTCATTTGAGTGAGAGAAGGATATAGAATGATAGCCGGTAATTGGAGTAAGCGGAGTAAGTGAGGTGAGTGTAATGTTGAGGTTACCGACCGGATTACTGTGTGAAGACTCGAAGAGAAAGTGGATGTAGTTCAGGTTAACGAATGTCTGAAAGGATGAAGAAATGTGAAGTTTGCAGAGGCGTAGAAATAAAGAAGTGCATATGATAAGAAGTAATGGCGGGGGTTTATGTAATGTAGGGCATTTGGTTTGGGCCGACAACTCTGGGCTACAAGGGATGATCCATTACATTGACGTATTACACATAGTGAGTGGATCCGTCCCGCGGTCCCAATGAATAGCTTAACTTATAGAGGGTGGATGTTCTGTCTGTGACTAGTACTATCACTAATTAATGGTACAGATGGGGCGGTAAGGCTGGCTTTCTTTTTCTGAGATTCAAAGTTTGTCATTAGTTTTTACTTCGACTACTAAGCTTTTCTTTCTGATGCTTTGTACATTACAACCTTACCCTAACCAATTCATGGGGCAAAGAGGAAGGTGAAGAAAGAAAGAAGTAAAGATATATAATTTAAATTATATATTAATATATATAAATATTAAGGTTAGTTGGATAAAAATAAATACGTGTTCGAGTTTTATTATAAAAAAAACGAAAGGCCTAAAAATAATTTTAATATATATATATATATATATATATTATATTATATATTAATATATATATATATTATATAATATATATAATATTATATATATATTAAATTAAATAAATTATATAATAATAATATATTATATTATATATATATTATTATTAATAATAATATAAATTATATTATTTAAAATATATATATATAATATAAATAATTAATATATTAATATTATATATATATTATTAATTAACTAGGAGTTCACACTTTACTGAAAAGTCAAGGATAAAGTCAAGGGATAAAATTGTCAGAGAAATATCAGTATTTTAAATAATTTATGAACGGATAAGATCAGAGAATTTCAAAATAAGTACATTTGCTTCTAAAAATTTCAAAACAGATGAAGAATGATCCATGGACCAAGTTGCCATATTTTTGAATATATTTTTTTTCGCTACTGTATAATTGTGGAACAAGAGATGTATTTGATAAGTGAATGAAAGAATGGGCGAGGAATGACATTCCATAAATCTTCTTCTATCCTGTTTCAATTGTTTTAATTAGTTCAACTATTACCTATATACTACCTTCGATTCTAGTTCGTAGAGGTAATGTTCCAATTCAATGTACCTTTCGAGATTTAGAAAGGTGATTGGTAGTATCGTATGGATGTGTTATTTAGACTGTATAGGACTTATTATCGATTAATCTGTTTATATCTTTTACTTTTTAGGGATGAGGAATTAATTATATACTCTTTGATGTGTTTTTTTTTTTTGTGGTTGGTATTATAGTATTATATATATATTATATTATATATATATTATTTATAAATTAATAATATTAAATAAGTTATATATAATATATATAATATATATTATATATAATTATATATAATTAATATATATATATATATTAATATATATATATTATATATAAATTATAATAAATATTATATATAATATTAATATATATATAATAATTATATATATATATAATATTATAAATACATATAACATGCCGAAATAATTACACTTTTTCAAAGTGTTTATATATATATATATATATATATATATATAAATATATTATATATATATATATATTATAATATATTAATATATATTTATATATTATATTATAATATATATAAATATATTAATAAATACTATATATAATATATAATATATATATATATATATTATATATATATATTAAAATTAATTATTATATAAATATATTAATATAATTATATATATCATATATAATAATATAATTATAAAACTCTTGAACTTGCAATACCCTTCTTATTTGAAGGAATTTTACTTTTATAACTATTTTAATTATGTGTATTATATGCCAAAGATTTGAATAAATCTACATAGCCACAAAATTTTTAAATAATTATTTTTTATAAAAGTTAACAAATTAATTAATAAAATTTAATATTATTAAAGATTCAATAAACAACACTCACTGCTTATTTCCAAAAACTTACTCATCAATATAGGGACATTACTTCACTCTGGGTCCACAAATGAAAAATCAGACATTGAATGATTTAGTGTTTAGTGTTAATAGATAATAGCTAATAGATAGATAGATAGATTAGAAATTTTAAGAGAGAGATAGAAGAGAGAGAGAGGAAGAGAGAGAGAGAGAGAGATAGGAAGAGAGAGAGAGAGAGAGAGAGAGAGAAGAGAGAGATTCAAAATCTTTTTTCAAATTTTTAGAGTATATATATCCTCTGATTTTAATGTCCTAAAGGCATACTGTAAAGTATGTGACAAAGTAAGTAACTGTGTACTTCCTATCCGGACATGGGACGCAAAGTTCGCGGTTTCTACACGTGTCAAGAGCGAAAACTCATTGACCATTTGATTAAACATAACTGCACGTATTAACTCATCATTTGATAAAAATATACATTTTTCCGTTTTACATTTGAGTGTCATAATTAATTACAACCACCACACCATCGGCTTTTCAAATTTAATGCTATGGTAGATGCATTTTTATCCAACTCTCTATTATCCCAAAGAAATCAATTAATTTAATTCTACATTATACAGTTAAAAATATAAGATGAACAATGTAAAGCCATCTGAATGATTTTTAGATTATCGTTCATCATTGTATTTAAGAAATGTATTTCACATATATAAAATTAACTTAACTCACTTAACCAGTTATATATTCATATACAGATTATTTTCATTACTCTATATATGACTAAATATAAAAGGATGAAGTGTGAGTATCAGAAGATCATCGTAAATACCATCATGGGCATTATACGGCTACCTTAGGTGGAGAGACACTGATGAGGAAAATATGTACTTTAAATCTCTTAGTGCAGAATATAAAGGTAGGAAATATTAAATTTAATTGATTTTCCAGATAAGTGCGGTATTGCATTCAATTTTAAATGGGGCTGATGAAATTAGGGGTTAAAATCAATTTAGCATTGTGATTCTCTTACAACTTTCTTCACTTTATTTTTTCTAGAAAAGTTATCTCCACTTATGCTTAACAGTAGATTTATAATTGCAGTGACAGCTCATTCTATCCTTATCTATGAAATTAAAATTTTCACAAATATTTTTTGGATGGTGAATGTCTTTCTAAGAAATAGCCTAACAATTATTTTTTTCTTCTATATAATCCCTATCTAGAAGTTATTTTTTGGAAATTGTTGAAGTTAAATTTATATAAATTAGGACTGATATTTTTGGCATTAGGAAATAGCGACAGTGGAAGGAGGGTTTTCAATAATAAAGCAATTTTAGTGGAGATCTGAAAGAACATAATCGATTCAATCTCAAAAGAACCGTGCAACAATGCTATAATATAGACTCATGAAAGTAATCATTAAGTTCCTATTCACTCAAAAAATGTTTAGATCAATGAATAGAGAACTTAGCCCATAGAAAATTGAAGAACAATCATCAAGATCTATAACAGAAACCAAAAGAAGAAGAGAATAAAAGGTTGAAAAAAAGAAAATTATCCAATTTTTACAGATTATTATAAACTATGAGAGCAGAGAAAGAAATGTTAAATTAATGAAGCTTGGACAGAAGAAGACGTTTATAAAAATCAAAATTAGATACTTGAGAAGAAAAAGTTAACCTAATATCTCCCCATTAGAACTTTTGTGATCACAGTGGGAATGTTGATTCTTATCCAACTCTAAGGTCATTAGATATAATTATCAGGCTATATTTATTTTCATTTTAATTCAATTATTTGTATCCTACTCTTCCATTTCTTCTAAAAACTGTTAAATACCTTTGGATAAAAATAAAAGGTAGCTGCCCGCTTCTGGATTTGGCTATGGGAAGGTCATATCGGGCTGATTACTCAAAAAATTCTTACAAACTATTTTTTTTCAAATTCATCCATGATTTCGATTGTCAACAGCTTTCTAAATTCGTCAAATCTTTTCAATATATTCTAATCGCTATGAACTGAGTACCAACTATTTTGGTTCTCTCGCACATAATGAATCATATTATAGATATTATACCCCATACATCATTCAATGAATTCCCACGCCTGGCTCTCAGTCCCCCTCTTCGGACAAATATTCTCGCAGAGTTTACGTCAGTCGGAAAAGTCAGGGAATCTCTCAAATTTCAAATTTTCATGTGAACCTCTGCTATCACTCTATATATTATATTAATAAACTATACACTTATCCTACTATCCTCCCTCACTTATACTATTATCCACTATCTTCCTACCTATTCTACTACTATATCCATCTACTCATTACTACTCAATGTATATTATATACTACCTATTATTATATATACCTACTATATTCTATATACTATATATTTCTATAATATCCTTATATATATAATATATATATATACTTCATATTATATATATTAAACCCCTATATATATAATATATAATCCGACTGTCGTATTCATATATATATACTCTATATACTCTCATCCTATACTAATGGTATACTATAATATATATGGTGCGAGACTTCTAGGACGCTGTATATATATTACCCTATATATATATATACTATACCCTAATCACACTTCCACCCTATACTACTACTTATATATATACTATATATATAATATCCTATATATATATTATATCTATATACCCTCTATATATATATATATCAGCCTTAATATATATATAACTAAATAAAAAGAATCAATATATCTTTACTCACTTCATCTACCCTCTCACCATAATAACTAATATTATACTACCTATACTATATTATACTATATATTCATATAAACTATGTTATTTCTTCTATAATCATCTATATTATCATATACTTATATATATATATATATATATATATATATACTATATATATATATATATATATATATATATACATATATATATATACTACTACTATATATATACTATATATATATATATAATACCCTATATATAATAAATCTATATATACATATTATAATATATATTATATATATATCTATATATATATATCATATATATATACTATATACTATATACTATTAATATATAATATATCTATTATATATATTAATATATATATTATAAATCGTTTTCTCCTGCTTCAATTATTTCTAAGAAACTTGTGCTAAACCTAGGGATAAAGGACAATCCAAAGTTATGTCATCAAATTCTCTAGACTTAACAAGAACATTCAAGTGTGTTTGGACTCGTTATTGCAACTCATTTGTTGCACGTGGTGATTTTGGAGGGTGAATTTCCAAGTTTACTTGGAGATTCACACCTGAACAACCCAGTCACTTCTACAGTACTACTTAATTTTAGAGGAATAGAGAAGATTAAGTGAAAATTCAAGTAGTAGAGGAAACTTAAATCTTACAAAATGACTATACCTAAAAAGTAATCAACATGTTACATGAAAGTTTCACCTTTATATCACTTATCACAAGAGTATCGCTGGCATTAGAATAATAATAAACTTTAAAGCGACCAATAGAATTTTCTTTATAAATATCTAACTCTTTCACATTCATTATTTAACATAAAAAATATGGCTTTACATTGATTAAATTTTCACATTGTACCTGATTATTCTTATTTATGTACCACATTATAGCCAGATAACTTTACTATGGGATAGGGCCATGATAATATGGGTTCTAGTTTTGTTTCTGCATACTGCTGTTTTTTAATCTAGTACAAATTTTGCATTCTTGCAGATCTATTTGGGCACAGTATATTTTGGGGTTCTTTGGCAGTTTCGGGATGACAGAGGGAGTCCTAAGATAAATTTTAGTTTTTTCAGCGTAAGTTTTTCATGGACATGGGGAAGGAGGACCCCAGCTGGTCTATTAATGCTCCACGGAGAGTTGGATTTTGGCCATCATTAAGATGGCAGGGGTGATTTCTTCTGAATTCAAATGGGGCAGTACGCAGACACAATAGCACAATGGGAAGAAGATCTAGCCAATATACTTCACATCTTCCAACTCATCCGACAGCATGGCTTCGCAAAGATCTCACAATGTTCCTATTGGGAAGTTTTCGAATGAGGCCATTGCGCTTGTTGGGGTATAGGCGGAGGTTAAAGTTGCCGGGATCCTAACTCCTCACACACACTCTTGAATAAGTCCGACGTAAAATGCGTTCCTCTATCAGAAACGTAAGTTCCTACCACTCCAGCTATGGGTAGAAATCTCTAGTAATTACCTCCACTATGGTAGAGGTTTCTATGTTTTTAAAGGGAAAGCAAAGAGATAAGGGATAAACCTATCAACAATGTTTTAAAAGGTACTTATAGCTTTGCATTGAGGCATTTTAAGAATGTTAATATGGACTACTTGAAATTTTTTGGCCGATACTGCCTATAAGATTCAATATGGAGGGCTTATTTTCGAAAAGATTTTAGATCTCTGACTGCATCACAAACTTTGTACAAAATTGCTTTCGTACTTTGGCATATTTTTCCATACAAAGCGCTTTCAAGGGATGCAGAAGTTTTCTTTAACACCAAAATGCCTTAAAGAGTGAGAATAAGAAATAACAGAGAATAAAGGATTCTGGAACAAAGACACGTGGGGAAAGTGGAATAGATTCATCAACGACTAGTGAGACCAAGTCATTCCGATAATAATAGAGTCTTTTTGTAAGTTTAAGACCCGTATTTTCTTGGTTATATAAATATTTCTGAAGTTGTACATCAGTTTCTTGTGCTGCTTGCAGTTCTTTGTAGTCAATCTTACACTGAAAAAAAAGCTTAAATACATCATTGGCGGAAATATTGAAAATTGATGCAAGAGCATAACCGTCATCCTCTGTTGAAAAATTCTGCTGGGGTAGAAAATCTGGTGACACCAAGACTTCATCACAGGATACCTCTGGAATGACTTCTGCTTCGGTATCTGATCTCCAAATTGAAGAGGAGCCTGTTGCTGAATCTTTGTCTACCTTTTCCGCAGAAGTGGAAGGAGTGGGCAAAATTTGATGCCATTCAGTGTTCTTTGGAGCTGATTTCTACTCAAAAGAAAAATCTGACAAGAAATTTTTTCAAGATTTAATATGAATGTACATCAATCATACTCAGACAAGAAAGTTTAGGTATCGCTGCTCCCTGCTAGCAAGTGATTAGCATCAGTCTCTTTTTTTAAGTGACTGTGTGATTGAAAGATTGTCACAAAACACATCTACCTTCCTTGCTTCTACTATGTGGGAAAATTTCTTTAATTGTTTTAAACAAGGCAAGGAAGTTCCTTGCTATATATATCTATAACCATATTTCATAGGATTCCATCGATACTGTAAAATCCCAGCGGAACTTTTTTTCATTTTCTGTAGAAATACTACACCTGCCAAGGCTGTCTGACTAAGCATCAGTGAAAACAGATATTGAGCATTATTAGAAGGAAAACCCAAAGGTATAGCATTTTGAGGGCCAATTTGGCCATATTAAAGGCTTCTTCTGCCTAAGGATTCCATTTTACTCTGCGTTGAGAGTATGGTGCACCTTTGAGAAAAGAAAGAAGAGGAGAATTAATTTTCAAAAATACCAGGAAGAGAAGAGGGAAAAATAGTTTAGACTGCCTATGAAAGAACGTAAATCTTGGATAGTTTTGGGTTTTGGGATATTCATAATAGCAGTGGTTTATCTTATTAGGGAGCATGGACCTTCGGACACATCAAACCTAATATGTAACCGAGACTGTCCAATTTGCACTTAATCAGCACTAAGTCCTCAAATTAAAAGATTTCACGTCTAGTAACCATTTCTAAAAATCTTCATGTTGGTTCATCATGAGTAGGAGTGGCGATGAGTATATCATCAATATATATAAAAATGTTAGATTTTAATAAAAACTAGAAGATATGTATTTTGTAAAACTAGTGGGACTGGAATGGAAGCCTTCTACAATACTAATTATATGAGAAACTGCCAAAAGGAGTATATTATAGTTAGAACTTTCGACATATCGGGTGGACTTTAAGGTTAATAAAATGCCTTTTTTATAGTCAGACAGAAAATACCTACACCCGTGAAGTAAGTTCGTAAAGTCATTTAAGTTAGGGAGCTTGAAAATTGGTCTCGAACAGCTCGTATTTTCAGTATCTCAAATTCGGCTTACTATTGACTCCAGCCCACTAGGTTTGAAAGTACCCGAAATCGGAAAATCCCAAGGTGGTGCGAGGAGAAAGTACCCCAGCATTTACTAACCTGCCTATCTCTTTTTTGGCCTTATCATATAAACTAGTAGAGATTCTGCGACTTTTAATGTTTATTGGGGAACCCATAACTTTAAATTTATAAGGAATTAATTAATTTAAGGAATTTTGTTCAGCGGGGAAAGAGGAAATTTTGTAAAGCCTATTTCACTTGTATTATTAAATTCATTATCATTAATTAAAATATACTATTTGTCCACCTAATTTTCATTCTATTTTTATTACTCTTGTAGGAGTGCATTGTCCTGATAGAGCCTCTAACCCCCCAGGATACTATTATTAATAATTTTCATCCTTACCTTTAAAATTTTGATCTAAATTATTTTTCTCCAAATAAAGTTTTACAAAGATCGTAAAGCAGACACAGTTAAAGAATGTGATCGGAAGAACTTTAAGGGAGAAAGAGTTAAATTCATATAATTAAAATCATTGTGTATGGGTATCTTCAGAACCATTTCTTGAATGACTTCACAAGAAAGAACAGTTATGTCATTTTTTAAATGCTTTTGATGTAAGATGTAGGTTAACTTTAAGAGTTTAGTAAAAAATCTATCCCTAAATATTATCAATTACATCAGCAATAAAATATTATTTGACAATATTATAAGCAGGAAATTTTAAAATTTTTAGTTTTACAAGCAGAAAAGTTAATTTGATTCATTAGCAGCTGCAAGAAAGCCAATAGGAATCTTTCCTTTGTTCTGCAGAAGCTTTTAAAATAGAAAATGAACTCGCTGTATTATGAGGAGAATAAATTGCTTTTGAATTAGCGTCATATATACGAAGGAGACCATTAATTGCAAAATTTTTACATCGTTTACATTTAAAACCTTGGGAAGCACTGACCCATTCAAAAATCTGCATTTTAACACGCAGTCGCAGTATTTTTTTGGCCTTGGAATAAAAGATTCCAGCCCAATATACTGCTGTTCGCTATCCTTTGATAATGCATATCCCTTACCACTTAACACTATTATCAGAGGAAATCAATTTTACCTTATACCAATACTCCTTTGTCTAAATTCAGAAGCTCTCTCGCATAAAACAGATTGTTTTACGCCATTAGTAGCATTTTCACTTACCTTTTTTGTTTGGATATTTATTTTTTTATTTAGGCATGCAAATGTATCAACATTTTTCCTATACTGTTGTAATTATTTATTTCAAGATTTGGTTGGGCGGTAGCTTTCCTACCCTAAGACTTTCTATATTTGTTAAAACTACTTTTGTACTGTACAAATTTACGAGTTTACCACTGGATTAAACGCACTTTCTTTGTACAGGGGCGTAACTCCAACCCTATACTTAGTTTCCCTGCGGAGGTAGGGAAGTAGGTCCAGCATTGGTTTTGTGATGGCGCTTGTGCCACCAAATGAGCCATTTTGCAAGTGCTTCCTTGGCACCTGCCTAGCCATTCACGGAATGTGAAATGGTAGTAGCAAAGGGGTCATCTTTTTCTAATCCTGAAGGTGTAGACGACGTTAGTACGGACTTCTTCCCAGCCAGGAGAGAGACCATCGTGTCCACCACTTATATTACGAGACATCCGTAGAATCTAATTGATTTACTTGATATGTGAGGGCCTCCAACTTCTGGAACATCACTTAGTCGATTGTTTATTTGGGCCAAATCATTGGGTGAAATGTGGTCTTTCCTAGGTGGGGATCACTTGCCTGGTAGAGACGATTGGAGTCACAGCATTGACTGAATAATCTGGATAGGATTTTGATTTATGACGTTGGGATTCCATGAACACTTCAGCTGCCTCGGCCAATTTATGAATATCCATCCGCATCCCCTTTCAATACCGTTAATATGGTACCAGGATTCTCAAGGTAGAACACGAAGAAACATCTGCTTCATAAGGTTTTCATTTTGATGTAGAAGCTATTGATAACTGCAGACTCCTAATGATACTTTAATTTTGTTAAGGTAAGCTGTGGGCTTTTTCACCAGGTTTAAGCTCCTGCCGAAATAAATTTTCAGCTTTCTCTTTATCCGATGGAGCATAAGTTTCAGTTACAAGGCGAACCAATTCTTCATATGTTGGTCGTTGATAGGATAGCTTATTCTTGAAGTTATAGCCGAAGGTAAGAGAGGACCGAGAAGTTGAACCTTTTCAAGGTATCAGTAACAAAATATAGGCTAAATAGAAATTCCACTCTATCTAACCACTTTCCCAAATCCCTTGTTTCAAACCGAGGAATATCCTGCACAGAGAGTACTTTCCTTGTTCTTCGATGTGGTTCGGGTGATGGGGTGCGAGAACGATCCCTCTCAACTGATAAGCTATGATTAGAGCTACGACCATCGTTCCTATTTAGATTTTCATTATGTCCATCATTTTCATTTATTTCAACATCTACTTGATGTATAGAAATTCCAGACGGTGGATTATTTAAATTTTGAGCACCAGACCTGCTTCTAGTCGAAGTCTATCTTTGTCCACAAAATTTTGTTTTTTTTTTTTTTTTTTTTTTTTTTTTTTTTTTTTTTTTTTTTTTTTTTTTTACACTGTCTTAATTGTACATTCACTTAAAAACTTTATTTCACTGTTTTTTTATTGTTATTTTGTAGTGTTGTGTTTAGTAACTACACAATTACCCAAGTTGGCTAATTTTGTAAAATTGTTTAAAAAAAAAAATATTAAAACCATTTATTTATAAAAATAGGCCTTTTGCTATAATAATAGTTGTAGCTTACTTATATAGGCCCTAAGAGAGGACAGATAGTTCAGTAGGCTAGGCTCTTAAACTAGTTACTTAGGCTATTTTTAAACTTAAAACGTAATTTTCCTTTTTTTATGTTTTTAGACTTTATATACGTAGATTTTTTTCTTGCTTATTATTTATGAATGGCACTAAAAACTAAGTCTTTTTTATTTTATTTGTTGAACCCAATTACGTGCGTGAGTAGCCTAGGCCTATACTGGCTTATTTTTCCAAAGTTATTAATTTTCACGAATTTACTTTTTTTTTTTTTTTTTATTTTTATATATGTAATTCAAAATTGGTAATTTATAATTTATTTTTCTTTATTGTATTCGTATGTCCAACTCCTGGGGGGGGGGGGGGGTTTCCCCCCCACCAACGTGGAAGGACTTACTCTAGGGTCTAGCCTTCCAACAAAAAGTATAGATTTTCACTTCACTAAACTTTATTTTTATATTATTTTCTTAAAATTATTTTTACTTGTTTTAACTGAAAGATGTTTTCGTATCAAATTTTATTTAATATTTAAATTATTTACAGAGCGTTTTAATAAGCGTCGTGCGCAAACGATTATTTGTTTCTATCTACTAACAAAATTCGCGGGCTACAAAAATAAATAACAAAAAAAAGGACATGGGTAATTTTGAGGGGCAATTTGCCAACCGTTAACAACTTTACAATTATGGCATTTCTCGCCATATATTCGTAATTATTACGAAGTATTCATCAAATATACAAAAAGTATTTTATAACAAATTATTAATGAATCAATTTGTTGCTATATATATATATATATATATAATATAATATATATATTATATATATATATATATAATATATATATATTATATATATATATATATATATATATATATATATATATATATATATATTATACTATATATATTATTGATGGACAGAGCATCCGCATCCGCATTTGGGGAACATCCGCACCTAAATTGACAACCGCATCCGCATCCTCACTTAACGCCATCCGCCATACTTCTTTGAAAGATGAGGACTGTTGAGGATGTTTTAATTCATTTGATAAGCATATAAAATATAATATTATTTGGCATCTTTTATCAATGGAAGTTTATTGGAAATTAATTGTAATTATCGAATTTCGATTCTGTATATATGTATATATATATATATAATATATATATATATATATATATATAATATAGCGTATTATAAATATAATAATATATATATATATTTATAGATATATATAGTTTTATATATATTACTATGTAATATATTTTATATATATATATAATATATTTATATTATATATATATTATATATAGTATATATATTATATATATATATATATATATAATATATATAATATATATATATAGTATATATATAATATATATATATATGTATATATATATATATATATATATATATATATTTATATTATAATACGGTTATATAATATATATATATATATAATATATATATAATAATATATATATATATTATATATATATATATATTATAATATATTATATTATATATATATATTATATATACTGTATATTAAATAATATTAGTAGCTTTTGTATATATATATATATATATATATATATACTATATATATATATATATATATATATATATATATTATATATATATAATATATATATATATATATTACTTATATATATATATATATATATTATATATATATATATATTATATCAGGGTGATTCAAAACTCTGCGACAAACTCGGAGGCTGATAGAGCAAACGAAGGAACATTTATTGTTAAATAACCTATGTTTGTATTGACGCTCGCTTCAAAGTTATCGGATTGTATAATAAAGGTAAACCACGTGAGTTGTTGACGCGTCGTTTAACTTCGTAACACGCGAATTTTGGGTTTATTCTTAATGTTTATTGTATTTGTAGCGTGTGTACATCTGTGTACTCCGAGGGTTGATAGAGGTAACAAAAAGGATATTTTGTTAAACAGCGTAAGTGTTTTGACGCGAGGTTGTAAAGCAAACAATGGCAGCTTGTTAGGAAATCATTTTATTGGGGAAAAATTACATGGAGGTGTTCAACAGTGTCCTGCCCTGATACCTGATTACATTCGTATTGCGTTACATCGCCGTGCTATTGCCTGTTGGACTCTACCGAACATGCCCTCACTGTATCTGATTTGATCAAACGCAGTGAATATTCGCTGGATCAGTTCCTCTCTTGTGTTGACTGGGTTAATGTAAACACAACACTCTTCACATGCCCCAAAGAAAATAATGTAGGGGCGTGAGGTCGGCGATCTTGCAGCCACCCAACAGGTCCCCCTCTCCCTATCAGTTTGTGAGTGTAGAGACTCTGTTCAGATGCGCCCGTACTTTTTGGCTGAAGTGCGCTGGAGCGCCATCAAGTTGGAACCACATGTCTTTGCGGGTCGCAAGGGGTATGTCGTCCATGAGCTGTCGTAGCGTGCTCTATAGTAGTTGCAGGTACACAGATCCATCCAAACGGTATGGAATGATGACAGGTCCCAGCAGATAATCCCCAAGAATTCCACCCCAGATGTTTGCGGTAAATTTCGCCTGGTGGAACTCTGATGAACATTGCTTGCGGATTGTCCTCGTTCCATATGTAGCTGTTTCTGCTGTTGAAGTAGCCATCAAGTGTGAAGTACGCCTCGTCGGTAAACAAGACATGTGCAGGAAAAGCAGGATTAATGCTCCGTTGCAGAAACCACCGGGCAAATCGCACACGGGGTGCGAAGTCGTTTGGCCCAAGTCCTTGTACTTTCTGTAGGTGGTATGCATGGAGTCTTTGCTCTTGCAAGACCCGAACCACAGACGACTGATTTGAACCCATGGCATGGGCAATGGCGCGTGTGCTAGTCGACGGGTCGTTGGCGACTCTCTCAAGCACCTCTTCTTCAAACGCAGGAGTCCTCGTATTACGAGGTATTCCACCAATGCACCGGGGACGAAGGGTCCAATTATCTCGAAGGCGCTGATGAAGGCGAGCAAGCATTGTGTGGTAGGGGATGATTCCTGTGTGGAAACCGTTCCCGGTACATGAAGTGCGCTCTTCGTCCATTTCCGTTCGCTGCAACGTAACACATTATCATGTCGGTTAACTCAGGAAGAGTGTAGTGATCCATTCGTTATCGATGCCTAAACTGTGCTGAATCAGCGATGAATTCGGTACAGGTAAGGTATTGGCCACGTTGTTTTCCGAGGACGTTAAGCGTACACACACATGTACGCACGCCAACACATTAAGATGAATAACCCTAATCGTCGGTAACCTTACATGGCGAGCATCACAACAACAATAAACTATGTATACTTCAATTCGTCCGTAACTTTGAAACGAAGCCTCATACAAAATAGGTTATTTAACAATAAATGTTCCTTATTGTTTGCTCTATCAGCTCTCCCGAGTTTGTCGGCAGAGGTTTTGAATCACCTATATATATATATATATTATATAGGTTATATATATATATATATATTTATAGTATAATATAATATATACTATATATATTATATATATTATATATATATTTTATATATATATATATATATATAATATATATATATATATATTATAAAATTTTAAATTCCTAGAAAGATTTAAATATATCATCTCCTCATCTACTTAAAGGATCGCATCACCGCATCCTCATCCTTTTTAAGATCCCATCCGCATCCGCAAACAGTCAAATTTTGAAATCCGGTCCAATCACTAATACTATATTATTATAATATAATATATAATATTAGTATATATTATATATATATATATAATAATATATAAATATATATATATATATATTAGGCGTGCTAGGTGTGAGAAGAATTGGATAAAATTGCGGAATAAACGTATTAGAGAGTTGTGTGGTGTGAAGAAAGGGGTAAAACAATGAGAAATAAATGAAAGTATGTTGAGATGGTTTGGTCATGTGGATGGATGGATGATAGTCCGGTTGTTAATGCGGATGTATAGTGGTGAGTGTAAGTTTTGAAAACCAACCGGCTGGGAGAACCGAGAAAAAGTGGATTGAGTCAGTAAAAGGAATGTCTGAAGAGAGAAATGTGAGTATGGCAAAGGCGAGAAAGAAAGGTGCATGAAGGAGAGAATGGCGGGGTGTTGAAGGGGGTATGGGTTGTGGCCCACCTGGCGGGATGAACTACCACTTGACGATTTCCAATCAGTGGGGTCCGTCGCAGTTCCTTA
>JABUQX010080020.1:0-5000 GCA_015478945.1 Trachelipus rathkii
TGTACATTTTTTATCTAAGTGCTAAGAAGACACAAGATTTTGAAGAAAAAATAGAAGAACTTATTCCTAAGGGTAGCAAGAAGAGATTAAAAAAGTTTGCAAAACTATCTGGTGCGCAAAGTGGCACGAAATCGGTTTAATTATTTAATAGAGGTAATAAACCCGATAATATCATTTTAGAACAAATAAAAGTATGTGAACGTTGGAGTATTGCAGGCTCGGTTGTATGTGGGGGTTCAAAAAAGGCCTACTTAATTCTAAACAAATGTTTTATAGGGCGCATCTTTTTCCGGGTTTCCTTATTGTGTTTTTTAAACAGACTATTAAGTTTAACATACAATCTTTCAAAACGATGCAGGCACACGTTATTGATTTGGTGAGAGCATATAATGAAGTGAATCTAGTTTAAAACTAATAGTTGAGCCATCAGAGAAAATGCACATTAGAATTTCAGTAGATTTTTGAAGAATTGTAAGCACATTGAATCCGAGCTAGGTTATGAATATTGCATGTGATCCAAGAAATTAAGCAAATTCTAAAAATATCAGACATGCGCACATCCATTTTTATACCATTCTTGGATATTTAATGCCAGCATTAGGAGAGAGGGTTTTTAAATCATTAAAGAAATTATATTTGATGAGTTTGTCATTCCGAACAGGTGTAATGTGCCATATGAAGAAGGTTTAAGATATAACATTTTAACGAGGAAGATTCGAAAAGCCCAATTGGTAAAAAGCAGAATGGGATTTACGGAAGTTGAAATGGGCATCACAGACAGATCGTCCAAAAACAGGCAACTAGACGAACTTAGTTCTTGTTCGATAGTCCAATTTTAACAAAATATTTACATCTTGTTGCAAATACTCGCACAATTTTACCCATGTCTACTGTTTAAAGTACGAGAGACTTTTCAACTTATGACTTCTGATATACCACTTGAGATCTGCTAGTTGGCAGATGATAAGACTTACTATTGGACTTTCCCCTCCCTCTAAATACATTCGAAATATCGACATAAAAACTGAAGATGTTATCTCGGACTTTGCTCACTCCCATGCCCGGCGATATCAGGTAAGATGATTCTAGAAATTTATATAAATTATTCCTCCATTTTCTTACCGAAATTTATATTTGGATCCTTCCACTTTATAATATATACCGTATAGTATATATAATATATATCATATATATATATATATATTATAAGAGAGAGAGAGTATTATATAACTATATATATATATATAAGTTATAAATATATATATATACTATATGATACTAATAATACTAATATATATAATATAAGAAACGATTTTGTCTGGCCCCCGAAAAAAAATTCTGGATACGCACCACTGTATATATATATATATATGATAGTATATTAATATATACTATAATATATATATATATATATGACATATATATTATTATATATATAGTATATAATATTATAATATATAATATATATATATATATATATATATATATTATATATATATAATATATATACCATTATCTACATATCATATATATATATAATTATAATTATATATATGGTTATATTTATAGTATAATATTATAATTATGATGATAGTATAGTAGGTTAGTGAGTATATATTATATATATATAGTATAGCTAGATATAATTAGTATATTAGTATTAATGATATGTGTGAGTAGAGTATGAGTATATATATATATAGTTAGGGGTGTAGCTTTATATTGGTTTGTGGAGGTGTGGTTAGTTGTTATATATGACTTTTCTTAATTGGTATTGTCAGGTTTTTAGTTATTGTATTTTAGTTGTATTAGTTATACTGTGATATATTGTGTGAGTATGTATTATCATTTTTAGTTGTTAGATGATTAGTATAGGTAGCGGGTGGTGTGTATTAGTGTCTATAAGTATTTTTTTATATATTAGGTTGATAGTATTATATATAGTCTAGTTATTTCTTATATATTGTGGGGTTAGTATTTTATGTATTACTTATATTTAAGATTACTCTTTTATATATGTATAGTTGCCTGTAGTGAGAGCCCAGGTGATGCAATTTAAAAGAATTAGATATCTGTAATGGTTGGGTGAATGCTATCGCTGAGGATATGTAGTTTCAGTTTGAGGGGGTATTTGTTTTTACGAGATATTCTCAATTTTCGTATTGGTGTAGAGCTATGTTATGTATAAGTTTGAAGTCTTATAGGTGCAGTATAGTTCGTACTATTGTATTTGCATATTATGTATTTAGATATACTTATTTATGGTTTGTTATTTATTACAATAAAGGTTGCTTTTTAATTGTTTGAAAGTAGGTACGTGGTGGTAAGAATGGTTGGTTTAAGTGGTGGGTGTGGGTTATCAGATATGTATAGTGGGTCTTCTGTTTTGTTATGTTGAAATGTATTACTGAAGGTTTTTTATTGGCATGGTTGATCTTATTTCTGTTAGGTGTTGGTTTGATGGTGAGTATTTGTAGGTATGGGGCGCATATCTTTTATTGTTGATCGTTTGTGATTGTTAGGCCATTTTGGACTGTGTGTGGTATTAGAGAGGAGTTTTCTTGAAGAGTTCGGTAGAATAGATCATCATGGTTTTATGTTGATAGAGTCTTCTGTTGAAGTCGATTTGGTGTTTCGCCTATTGTAATATGGAGATGGCATTGAATGCATGGGATTTTTGTATATGCAATTGTGAGATTTATTGGTTTAGGAATTATTGTGGTCGTTTGTGTGGCTGTTTAGTGGGTGGTTGTGTTAGGAATTGTCTTTTGTAGAGGACGTTAGGGTGTTTAGAGGTAGATTCAGTCTTATTGATTGATGGTAGGGGTATATGCAGTTTTCCAGGATTTTGGATTTGTAGTGGGTATGTGAGGAATGGGTAGATAGGGGAGAGAGTGTGTGTTGGGTTTTCGGTGGTGGTTAGTTGGGTTGTGAGGCCTCACTCTCTTTTGTCTTTTTTTAACTAGTCGTAATCTTTTGATTGTGGTTTAATCAGTATTGTTATTATGCTAGAAGATTTTCTTGAAAGATTGAGAGAATGATGATTTCCGATGGAATAGAGTAGGTTGGAGACTAGAGATGTCGTAGTACTGATTGCTTGCTCTTAAGAAGACGAGCGGTAAGAAGGCTAGCCGCAGATTTTAATGTTGTTGAGAGTGTGTGGAGTACGCTTTAGTGTATTGTATTGTGACGGTGTTTAAGGTTGTGTGGGTAAAGGCAGGTTTGGCGTAAAGCGCTATAAGATTTGAGTGTGGTTTAGGATTATTTTATGCCTAGAGGTGATGGTTATATCTAGGAAAGGTAGGTGTGGTTTTAGGATTGAGGTTCCATATTTGTTTTTTGAAATTTTATATTGAGGGTGGTGGAGTTGATGTAGTCGAAGTGATGAGAGTTGTGTTGGGGGGTTAAGGGAGTGGAGATAAATATATCATCCACATAGCGAAGCCATGTGGTGTTGGGAAAGAAGGAGGTGGTTAAGGTATGAAAAGTGTTCAATAAGTTCCATGAAAAGGAGGATCCAGATAAAATAAGGATTGAAAAGCTAACGTTTTCAAAGCATCGGCTTAGGTATAAGACCCATGTAAAGTACTTTTAATATATCTTGTTGCAGTTCTAATGATTGTTAAAAATTTTTAAGAGGAATTTAATACTAATACTGTAATATATAAATAATATATATTATATATATATATTATATTAGCGGGTATATAAGTATATGGGTATATTGTTGTAATTTATTTGATGATAGTTGATCATATATTGTATATAGTGATTTAGTCTATTATTGTTATTAATGTATGTATTAGATATGTTTTTTTAGTTAGTATTATATATTTATTTATATTTATGATAGATGTATATGTAGTATATATTTATGTGTGGTACCCTCTTCATTGGTTTTAGCGACTCCGTCATTGGCTTTGAATTTTTTTTGTTTTTTTTTTTTTAATATTATATTTTTAGTAATAGTGAACTCCTGAGACAATCAATTTAAAGTGGTAAACGGACATGATTAATATATAGGGACGCTTTTACGGTTTTAAAACACTCCGTCAGTTTTAATTTTTTTGATTTTTTAAGCTAAGGAATCCCAAGGTGAGACCGCAAAGATGGGCAGGAGTGGGTCGTCTTGGCCGTTTTGGGGGAACTTATCAGGTAGGGACTATTGCCCCCCTCGGGGAGGGTCCTCCGGAACGGCACGCGCTCTTTGGTATTTGGGTGTGTCTGCGGGGGTTCCTCCGCCCCTCCTCCTAACGGGGCCTAAAGCTGGAAAAACGTCCCCGCCCTCCTGTCCCCCGTTCGGCTCGAGCCCCTTCTTTTTTTTTTTTCCTTCTTCTTTTTTTTGGGGTTCCTGTTAAATCTTTATTTTTACATTTTTTTACTAGGCTTTTATATAGCGGCTGATTCAATGATGTAGATTGGGTTTTCTCTGTAAGTTGTCCGTACTTCGAGATATTTTATATTTATATATATAATTATTAGGCCTACATAATTTTTTTTTTTTTTTTTTTTTTTTTTTTTTTACACTTTATAATAAGCCTTATACGTTGATGTATTTATATGCGTTTTGCGGCTCAAGGTTTTGTAAAACTCATGCATCGATTCCCATTTTTGGAAAAATGCGCATATCTAGTGATTGGAATACTCGGGTTACAAACTACTCCTCATGTGCCGCGTCATTTTCCTTACCGCTGAAATTCATTGTTGGTATCAATATAATAAAGGCAATAATATTAAAAAAAAAAAATTAAAAAAATTAAAACTGAACGGGAGTCCGTTGAAAACTGAAATATGGGACTTATATAGTACCTATATGATATTATTTATAGTATTAGTATATGGTACTTATATATTATATATATATATATATTATATATATATATATATATATATTATATATATATCATTATAATATATCTATATATAATATATTATATTTATAGAGAGTATATATAGATATTATATATATTAATTAATATATAATTATATATAGTATAATA
>JABUQX010080020.1:20000-22500 GCA_015478945.1 Trachelipus rathkii
TATATAATATATGATAATATATTGAATACTATCTATATATTAGAGCAATAATATATAATATAATATATATATATAATATATATATATATATATATATATATATATATAATATATATATAATATATATAATATATATATATATATATATATATATATATATATTAATATATTATTCTGATCCGTCACGCAAACCGCCAGTTTAAATAGTGTCAGTGAGCAATATATATATATATATAATTAATATTGTATATAATAAATATATATATATTATATAGTAATATCTACATAAAAATACATATTATATATTTATATATATGAAATATATATATATATATATGATAATAAATTAATAATATAATATAATATAGTATATATATATAATATACTATATATATATATATATAATATATTATAGATATATATATATATATATATAATATAATTATAGATATATATATTATAAGTGAGAGTGAGTATATATATATATATATAAATATATATATTATATATATTATAATACTATATATAGTATATATATATATATATATATATTATATATAATATATAATATAATATATATAATAGTAGGTTAGCTGAACACCGGAATTTTAAGCACCGCAACAGACTAAGCGTAAGACAAGAATTCTTTTTTTTTTTCACTACCGCACCGCATCCTATTATTTCAATGCGCTCGCAGCCGAGAACAGCACCCGCACAAGGGCATACTAAAAAAATGAAATTGTTTGCGCTGCCACGCCGCACCTCACCCCACCGGTGCGTCGGGCCAATTGTCACATATATATCATATATATATATTTAAATTATATATATTTATATATATATATAAATATATATATTATATATAATATTATAATATTATATATATTATATAATACCACATATATATTTCTTGCTTTCTTGTCTTTATCTTCTTCTTTTTCCCAAGAATGGGAGTAAGGTGCCGTAACGAGCATCGCGGAATATCTATAAGCTAGTTAGAAGACATGACATAAGTCGAAAGAAAGCCCAGCCTTACCGGGCGCGCCCCTCAGTTACCATTAATTAGTAGAAACTCATCGCCAGTCAGAAAATCCACCCCATGAAGCTTCATGTGACAGCGATGACCTCTCACTACTGGTAGATCGTCAATGTAAGGGTTCATCCCCTGCAGCTGTGGGCCACAACCACTACCCCCTCACAACTTCCCCACCGCCATCACTCCTGTTATACACCTGTTTCTCTGCGCCTGCTACCAAACTCAGCATTTCTCTCTTCAAACATCGGTTGTAGCTGACTCGAATCCACTTTTTCTTTCGGTCTCCCAGCCCGGTCGGTTCCACACCACTCGGCCACGTATACATCCGCTTAACCCAACGACTATCATCATCCTTTTCCATGATGGACCAAACCATCCAACATACTTTCATTTCTATTCTCTCATTACCCCTTTCTTCACACCACACCACTCTCTAATAAGTTCATTCCTCACTTTCTCAATTCTTCTCACACCTAGCACACCCCTAAGATTGTCCATCTGAACACATTGAACTTTAGATCTATACTTCTTATTCCAGACCATAGTCTTGCACTACTATGACCATAACATTAGGTACACAACAACCTCATGTAAGAACCCTAGCACACTCAATACTTAGTCCCTTTACATTCAACCAACGATTTAATTGTGCCAGCCACCTTCCTGCCATTCACAACTTTCCTACTATCACTCTGCCGTTTCCTTCTCATCCAACATATACCCTAATTATTGTTTAAACTCAGACACTTTTTCCAGCTGATCATCACAATCTAACATAACTTCACACTGAGGAGTTTCCTCCCACTCACAACCATAACCTCACTTTTATCTACGTTTCTTTCAAGCCCCTCCTTTTACACACCCTGCCAAATCTCTCTACCAATCCTCTCAAACTCTCTTCAGATTCGCCACACAGAACCAAATCATCCGCATATAATAGGTAGGGCACCCTCCACTCATCTCCATTCTCCACCATTCTAACACCATTTCTTTCCATCCCCCACCTCGCAAATTCTTTCATAACCCCATTGCCATATACAAATTGAATAACACAAGCGGGAGACATAACACAACCCTGTCTTACTCCGCTATTAATCCTAAACCAATCACCATTGACACCATTTGACACCATTTATTCTTACACAAGCTTCACTATCGTCATACATACTTTAGATTCTATTCAGAAGCTTACCACCAACACATATATCACTAACACCTCCCATAGAGCTTCCCCTATTAACTCTATCATACGCCTATTGCAAATCCATAAAAACCTAAATTACAATTTATTCTTCTTCTCCCTCATTTTCTCCAATCATATGAGAAAAAAGATTTGAACCACACATCCTCTACCACTCCTAAACGCACCTTGTTCTTCACAATCAGTTCTTCAGTCACTCGACGCACTCTTTCGACCAAAATACCAGCATATATCTTCCCTACAACACTCAGTAAACTAATTCC
>JABUQX010080021.1:0-27207 GCA_015478945.1 Trachelipus rathkii
TTGCTAGTTAATATTATTTATCTAGATATATTTTAATAGTCTACTCATTATATATATAATATATATTACTAATAGTTATATCTAATAAATATATTTATATAAAAATAATTATCTACACTTTAAATTTATCATTTATAATTTTTTATTATACTTCATCTATTTGGTTTGCTACACTGACATCGAGTCGAGGCATACAGATCTATTCCATCCGGCACGCTGATGTGTATATTTAACATTTACGCATCGCCGCATTCCGCTTCCCTGTGAGATGTGAATAAATCTTGAACCCGACATTTCCCTACACCGCATACCGACAGTGAATGTTAAGATCTCCACACTATTCCTCGACGGATCACTTGACGATGTCAAAAATTGTTCTTGTTGCCTGTGTATTTGTGCCTATTCAATAATCTGTTGTTAACTCAGCATTAAAATTATTATATAATTATAATTCTTATTTATATCATATTCATTAAGTTTAATATGTAATTAGAGGTTATTATTGATATTATTATTTGATAATTTAATAATTATTAATTAATATATGATATACTATATTAATTTATTATATAGAATAGATTTAATTGATTGTATTTATTATTTTTATTATCTGTTATTTATCGTTATTTTTTAATTTATTATTTATTTATTTTATGTTAGTAATACTTATTATTATTTTAATTAAAGTTTATATTTTATTTATATTTTTTTATTTTATTTTAATTTATATAATATAATAATTTATTAATATATACTATATATTTTATATATTTAATTATATATTCCTGTGATCCATCACTTCAGGACTCATTAACAACCTATTGACATACCTTACTGTCATATTTCACAACAATAGGTGCAATGCTGTCATAGCTTAAGAAAGTTCAACCTATTCTAGAATAAAAAATATAGTAAAATAAACCTATTTTTTGTGAATCTATCCATCTTGTATACGGGTGCATAAACTTGTGAAAATACTATTCTACTTCAATATAAAGTCAATTAAGTCAAGTCCATATCTTAATTCGCTTAAGAAAAAAAACATTTAACGAGAGAATGACCAACCATCTTCGCCGCCAGATTAGGGTAAACCATCCCATTGTGTGTAAGTGGAGAATAAATTAATCATCGATGAAGGGCCTCCAATTTTCATAATGTGACTACTCTCTATTTGAAGCATAAAAGCAGTATGCGTGTATATATTATATTTATTCGGGTGTTTTTAAATTTTAGATTTGATATCTAAAATAGTTTGAGGAGATATTTTTTTATATGTTGTATGTTGTATGTTATTTACATTATATTTAGGATTATATTTGATTGGGTTGTTTATTATATGTGTGGGTATGTGGAGATATATAAATTTCCCTGACTAGGGTATCATTTTTAAAATATGGAGAGGTAGTTTTGTATTTTGGAGTGTTAGTTAGTTTGAGTATTACCTGCTAGTTGAGTGTTATTAGTTTATTTTTGGATACTAGTTGTTGTATTCTATCTGGCTTAGTTTAACATATTTATATAATGATATGATATGTGACGTTAAAGTATATGCATGTGGAATTATATTTTGATCATATATGTCATTATATCTATTGTCTTACTAGTACTCGTGTATTCGTTTTATGTTCTTTATTAAAATGTATTAACTTATAGTTATAGTTTGAGTTATTGAATGTTGCTTTGTTTTTTGTGTATATAAATTATGATATTTATATGAAGTGTATAGTTATATATAAATTTACCATGTTTGGTTATAGTGTCTTCATATATAGAATTGTTATGCGGCATGTCATTTTTGCTGTGGTTGCGGGGCTGTTGTGTGTGTCAGGTCCCCGAATGAGTATAGCCTACTAATCTTAATATATCTCTAAAAAACCACCCAACTAGTTCTACCCTCTGGAGAATAGGAATACTTTGTTTGGAAATCGGATATTATTTAATTAATTTGATAGCAGATAATGATATTATCTCTAAGTGAAAAAAAAAAATCTAAATAAATTATCAGAATCAAATTACTTGTTCCAGATTAAAGAAAGTAGATTTGAGATGAAATTGCGTAGGTTAAAATATTTAGTTAGAAAAATTGTAAAAATAAAAAAAGAAAAAAAAAAAAATATTGATTAATTATTAATATCTAATATGAGAAGAAAGCCTACTATAAGACCTTTATTTATTCGTGTACTTCTGTTAAAAATAAATTATGTATCTTTCTAGTATATGTTAATTCTCAACACACAATTTTGTTGAACTAAAGAATACCAATCGTGAGGATGGGTAGTTATAACTTACGACGGCATCTACCGATAGGCTAGGAGTCAGAGTCGTTCTTTTAGACGCTTTCCGGGAGGACTACGGGTTTAATACTTATGTCCCGGTCTCCCCTTCTATGTGCTCGGGGTGGGTCTCCGGAACTGTGCCCGCTCTTAGGTATTTGGGTGGTCGCGGGTGTTTCTCATCCGCCCTCCTCCTACTCCTGTGGGGATTTGGAAACGAGCGTTCCCCTTAGACTTTTTCTTGAGTTTTATCTACCGTGCGTCTCAAGGATCCTTTAAGGTCACTTAATGCACGTGGGTATTTATAACCTTTATATCATAATAATTGATAATGTAGTATAGTATAGTATATTTTTTATACTATATTTGGATTTATGCAGGGGGGGGTTGGGGGTAGTGGATTGGGTTTATTTATTGTTTAATTTTTTAATTGCTTGCAAAGTATATTTCTGTAAACGTATATATATGAGTTATATTTTTATAGTCATGGATTGTGAGAGTTTATAATATTAGGGGCCTTGATTAACCTATTGTGTGACTATGGTATTATGTTTTGGGTGGCGATGTAATGGAATTTAAGAGTTTGTTGACGATAGCGGTAGGGTCTTAGTAGTATTGTCGGTGTTCTATTAGTTAAATATAATGTATATATGGATGATAATGTATTATGTATGATATTGTATGTATGTATCTTTGTAGTTAGTTATTGTTATAGTGATAGTCAAGTATAGTTGTTAGTTTTATAATTCTTAGTATTGTGCTTCGAAAGTACACTATGTGGTCAGCAGTTCCGTCCTAAAGGAGCTTGTGTAGGCGCCATGCATTAAACGTATAGTAAATTGATGATATCTGAGTGTGATCATTTCGGAAAATAAATATCTATTCTTTTTTATTAATTCAGGTCCGTTTAACCGTGCCCGGAGAATTAAAACAAAAATAAAGAATAAAATAAAAATAACGCTTTTTAAAATATAATATTAAATTGTCAAAAATGTTGAACTAAATATTTAGTTTTTGGTTTGCTAGTGAAGTAATGTAGTGTGTGTGTTTACTTCCAATGTGAGCCACACAGAGTGGCAAATGTTTAATTTTTATTTTTAAAGCTAACAAATTACCCTTTGTTATTTTCCACTTGGGGGTATAACATGAACGATGGATCATGAGTCTCTGCTGAGTTCTCGGCTCTATTTCCGATGGGATCGAGCGTGTGGTGGAGGTCGTGTCGTCCGCGGGCCTGGTGTCGCTGTCTCGTCGGCTCGATACCGCTCGCTAAAGAAGGAATTTTAAAGGAGGAGAAAAAATATATGTTTCTCGAGAGTCGGGTTGATATCAAGAATAAGTGGTTATTGGTGCTTATTTTGGATCAATGCGTTTGCTGCTTCTTCTGGGAAGTATCTGAATTCATTGTTCATGTTGTTTTCACCAAAGGTTCTAATTTGTCTAGGTATCGTGCATTTTTGATGTCTTTCAGGGTCTTTAAGGAGGTTTTTAACATTTGATTGAGTTTGTATTAATTACGAGGTATATATTTCAAATATTTATAGAATATTAGATTTATTATAAGAATATTTTTTTTTATTTTACTCTTGAATTTACTTGTCTGAATATCAAAAAAATGTTTATTTATTTTTTTTTCTGTAGAATTAATTTCTTTCCCAATTATATTTTTTTTTTTTGTTTAAATGATTGTTCCTGATATTTCTCTTCTGTACGGGATTCTGTGCCTATTATATTATGTTTAGGGTAGTGTATTTACTAAGTATTATTTATAAAAATAATTAGTTGATAGTGATGTTTTTGACAAGAGGTATTAGGGATGTTATTAGTAATATTAATATATTTATTTATATATATATCTCTATATAATGTTTTTGGTGGTTAGATGTTATTTTTTTTATATAGGTAGTAGGAGTTGGTCATTGTATTGTTATTGATTTATTGCATTGGTTAATTAGGATTTTTCGGTTTATCTACTGTCCCCGATTGTATTTACGGCTGCGCATTCGAACGTCTGTCTAAAATATATTAAGGAAATTTTTTATTTTATTATTTTTTTTTTTTTAACACTAATTTTGCCTAAACATATTTATGTGTACATTATCAGGATTTTCCAAAATATGTATTTATTTATTCTCTTTTCTTATGTACTATTTAGATGTTTATATGTTTTGTTGTTTTTACTATTTGTCGCACTAAATTTTTATCACTAGCATTCCAACATCATTTTATTTTTTTTGGCCTTTTTCCCAAAGTATCACCAACTGCAAATTTACTTTTCTCCCTATATCTGGATGGTGGTCTCTTTCTAGAGACTATTGGCCTTATTATATATATTAATTATTATTTATTATGATTAATTATTTATTATATTATATTATAAGATATATTAAAATATTTATTAAATTGCAATTATTATATATTATTATATATATTATATTTTTTATATATATATATTTATATATTTTAATATTATATTATGTTAATATATTTTTTTATTATTATATATTAATATTTATTTTAATTATTTTATATATTATATTATTTAATTAAATTTTTATAGTGCGTAATTGGAGGAAACGCGCGAGATCAGGTTTTTTCCTATTTGAATACATTAACTTTTTTGTGGTAAGTGCCGCTGCAACAGGTATTCGTGCAGAACAAAATTATAAACGTTATTAAAAACCAAGTGCGTGTGGTAAATATAGTGGTGCGAAAACCGTAATCACGACGGTGCTCGTGGCTTGTGGATGTGGGGTTGTGTTGTTTGAGGTGGGTGTTTTGTTATTTGTGGTTTGTTAAGGTTTTGTTGTTATGTTGGTTTTTTTTTGTTTTTTGTTGTGGTTTTTTTTTTGTTATTCTTGTTTGTGCTTTTGTTATTTTTTTCGTCTTTTGAGTTGGTTGTTTTTTTTGTATTGGGTTTTGTTTGAGTGAGGTGGTTATGGTTGTAGTGGGTTATTTTTAGTTTTTTGTTTTGTATTATTTTGTAGTGTTTGGTCGGTATCGGAAAATTGTCAAAGGATTGGTTGTTGGTTTGTTTGTTTTTGTATATGTATAGGGTTATTCTGATCGGTGTTAGCGTGGTATGGTTTTTGTTTAGATTTATATTTATTTTTGATGTGTATTTGTATGTATTTTATTTTTTTGTTGTGTTTGTTTTTTTTTTTTTATTTTTATTTTTTTTTTTATTTTTATTTTTTTATTTTTATTTTTTGGTTTTGTTTTTTTTTGATCTGTTATTTTATTGTTTGGATTATACAAAAACTTTTTGTAGTATTTAACTGTTTGATCCAATTTGTCACAATTTATTGTTCTATTTTACCACTGTGAATCACAACTTAAAAATCGAAAAACACAGGACATATAAGTCTCAAGTTTCTATTCAACATGTAAACTGAAAGCTGAATAATTGCCGTTCAATATCTTGGTAGTGCGCTTTGAATTAATACTCGGAGTGTTTGATCATTTGGTACGATTAGTTATAGGTGTTTGATTTGGATGGTGGTTTAGTTATAATCTTAGTAGGGGAGTCGCTTTATATGGAAATGAAGTCTAGTTATGGTGTTTGTGAGGTGGTGTGGTTATCGCACTATTAGTATTACATAAGCAATAGGAATTCCAAGCTTTGCGCTGGGATTTGTCATTATGGAAACTTGTATGGTACTAAATGTATCTCGTATATTGGGTATTAGTTTGGTTGATTTACGGATAGGGAACCATGAATGTAGCAATTAGACGAATTCTATTGGTCATGTTTTTGCTGGTGTAAGTGTGGGCTTCTGTACTTGTGAATGTATTTGGTGGTTGTAATCTAAATTCTGTATTATAAAAAAATAGCGCTTTATGTGAGAGGTGCGGCTAGAGTATATGTGTTTTTGCAGGAGAGAGATTCTTAATATCTTACTCACGCCTTCTAGTCGCAAATACATCATTTCATGATTATGGATCCAGAAGAGACGCGCTCCTTCATTAGCAGTGTAGGCGGCTGAGAGAGGTACCATTATGGCGTCTATACCACGGGAGTCGAGGGCTAGCTGTTAGCTCTTGCAAACTTTTATAATTTATATTTATTTTAAGCGCGGTACTAATTTCTAAGTCACTTTATTTCACTGGGTTAGGTTTGTTATTGTATATTTGATTACGCGAGTTGGCGTAACTATAAGTTCCATAAGGGCCTGGCCTCCGCCAAATAGTAGTAACTGGGGCCCTATGGATACAGAATATTTAATAATCGTATATATTAGATATATATATTTATAGTATTGTATATTAATAATAGTATAGGTTTATTTTATTTGGTATATATTAATTATTAACTATTATATTATTGGGTATTATCGTCTGTTATTATTCAGATTTTATAATGAGGGTAGGATTAGGTATATTATATATATAGTATTCAGATATACTATATGTATGGTTCTCTTGACTTCATTTCAGTGGTTATATTAATATTATTATTGTTTTTTTATTATTATTTTTTTATATTAATTTATATCTATTTTAATTATAGTATGATTTAATTTTTCTAATCCTTGTTGATGATGGTTTTTTATATTAGAATGTTATTATGTTACTTATATTGGGCTTATATATGTCTCTAATTTATCAGAATTAGTAATTATGTCTTTTATTATATGATAATACTGATTAAATTTGCATAAAAAATGTAATTATGACATTTTTTGGAAAGAGTTTAGTAAATTTTAATGAGTATATTCAGCTTTATATATTAAAGATGGTATAAAAACATGCTTTAAAGACCTTCAGCTTCTTTTAGTACAAATTTTAATCAGTTTCTCAATAGATACGATTTTTTTTGCTAGTTCTCCCATTGACTTACCCCAATTTATTTAATGTATTTTTTTTACTTCGAAATATTAATAAAATTATTCTTCGTCATCTCTCAATATAAAATATGATATCAATCTAGTTAATTGTTATATATATAGTTAATTTAATAATTTAATTAGTATTATTATTATATCTTGATAGTATTTATTTTATTATTTATTAATTGATATATTATTTATATATATATATTATGATATTTTTTTTATTTATATATAATAGTATATAATATGTTATTATTATATATAATATATATATATTATTTATAATACAATAATAATAAATATTAGAATGTTAAACTTTTATATCTAAAAATTCGTGATATCTGGTCTCGAGGATATGGCAAAAATTTCGAAAATAGGTTGAAGCCTTTAGTTTTATGTCCAAACGTTTTTTAGGCTCTATTGATAACCTATGAATTTATAATATAGATTTCTTTAGAATCAAGAGTACGACATGTTTCATTTTTTCAATGCTTTAATAAGAGTCAATATCACACTTTATCGCTTGTATGTTCATATTGTTCCTGTAAAAATTTTTATTAACTGAGCTTTTGAACTTACGACTTTCAGCTGTTCAGCAATTGTTACTTGGTAACGCAATACAATCTGATGCTTACTGTGAGCACATATTCTGTGATAGCTTACTTGCTTAAGCAGTTATCTGTTTTCTACGAATAAAAAGTTTGGTAAATCTTTAATAGTTAATCTTTAATATGATCATGTTTCATTTTCAATGCTTATAAAAGCCAATGCACTGAGAGAATATCGGGGTTTTTGTGATGTTTTCCTTTAAAAAATGTTTTTATTTACTTTAAGCTTTGAAAACGACCTTTCTAGCTGTTTTACAGTATGTTTACTTGGTTAATACAGGTCAAAATACAACTGATCTTGTCTTATACATACAAGTCGGTTAAGCTTTACTAGTCTAAGCCAGCTGTTTCTACGAATAATAAAATGTTTGCTAATATTTTTATAAGTTACAATATATTTTCATTTTATACTCTTCCTTAATCATTATTGCTTTTTGCATATACATTAGTAAATAAATGATCCTTAAATCTAAATCGTATTGTTTAATGTGCCTTTTTGGTAAAGCTTTTTTCTTATCTTAATCTTTTTTCTATGTGTCGTAGCATTCTTCGGTCATATTATTGGTCTGCATGTATGCAAGAGGATATATGAAAAATACTCATATACATCTTAGTTGTATGGAGGAGCTTTAATTATTTTGTTAAGGTCGTTTTTATTTTTCTGTTTTTATTTTCATGATTTAAGTATCTATCATGGTGAGATTTTTTAGAGAGGAGATACTCGTCTTAGTCTATGAAAGCTTCTCGATTGGTCTTTGCAGGAGGTTCTTTCCATTAAGAATAAGCTCATCATAAGAACTTTTAAGCGTAGGTGAGCGTGTCTGTGTGAGGTATATTGATTTTTACTTCTATTTGTTCTTTAAAGGGTTCCCAAAAGTTCTGTATTTTCGTACTTTTCCCAAATTTTGAAGTTTTGGTTGCATATTTTCTCAATATTAAGTTGTGATGTATTGCTTGAGTCTCAATTTATGTAATGTTGACATTCTGAGTTCTGTATTCGTACTTTTCCCATTATATTTTGAGTCGTGTTGCATAGTTTTCTTAAATATTATGCTTTGAAACACAAGACTTTGTTTGTATGGTGGTAAGAATAAACTCAAAATTTTTCTTAGGTAGCGCTGTCTTTTCCTGATAACGTGGCTATTTTCGTCTTCTGTATCACATGACCTTTTTCTTACTCACTACTATATTACGTTTGATGGCCCATGAGAACATGACCGGTAAAAGGTTAAAATTAATTTGTGAGATGAAAATTAATTGGCAGAGTAATAGTTTTTATTTTCTAAACCTACTCAGATGTTTTAAAAACGATATTTCTTAAAAAGATTTCTTGAATCTTTTCAGTGATTGTACATTCCCGTTAATTTTGTTTGAGAACAGTTCTTTGTTTACAAGTTCGAGCAGCTTCGTTAGGCTTAACTCAATCGATACTAGAATATATTCTACTAGATTATCGTCTTGTTCCCAGTTAGTCATAAATGTGTTGAAGAAGTCATTCTATTCTTTATCAGAATCCACTAGAATAATATTCTTAAATATAGGATTTAGTCTGGCAGCAGATGAATTTTCGCTATTGTTAACACTTATTTCTATGAGACTCTAGCTATGAGAGTACATGAATGTTTTCTCTCAGCATATTATGCTTCTCCTAGCGATGAGCTTGCTCCTCTTGCATTTTTATTTTCCTAAGTTTAATTGTTTTTGAGTTGTCTTATATACCTATACGATTATTTTGTTTTTTCATAAGTTTCGGACTGACTGTTTCTCTGTTTATGTAGTTTAGTATACATACTCAGCGAAGTGAGGTTTTTTTCTCGAAGGGAAGGTGCACATCTACTTTTTTATCTAATGGGTCGCCACAGGCTTTATTTCACTCCTCTTCTAGTTTCTGAAAAATTGAGCATATAAGATTCGAGAATGTGTTTTTTGTTTCAGCGATATTTGAGACTTAAACATAAATACTGTAATTATTGTTTTTTTCAGTTTTGTTTGTCCCTCTTAATTAGTATGCTGTCATTTTCGGTTGTATTTTCCGTAGACTGTAGGCTATTTAGCTATTCTAGAATTGAACTTTACTTATTACCTCTTAAACATGAGCCATATTTCTTTGACAGTTCGGATAACTACTTTCCAGATATCCTTCTTTTTTGTCGAGAGACGAAATCGAATGAGTTCGAAACTTATAAAATGCTAAATAGATTATGCTGGTCCATTATTTTACAATATGTCCAATTAAGGGAGTCTTAGCTTTATTCGATTTTCTTGTGAGAAGTTTTGTTCCTTCCACGCGTTGTTTCCAGCGTTATTCGACTGATTTTCACACCACCCACTTTTGGATTCTTGATAATTGAAAATATTCGATGATGAGCTTTTTTTCCTCTAGTTTCTCTGATATGCGTATAGTGGTAATTGAATTTTTTCTGTCCAAGGCATGCTATATGTTAGTCCTGAGGAGGAAGGCATTATTTTTTATTAATTCACTTTTTTTTTTTATAATTTTTCTTTGCTAATATTGGACTTGCATACTTGTATAAATTTGTTCTGGAAGGCATGCGCATTGTTTCAAAAAAATTCTTTTGAAAGTGGTATTTTTGTATGAAAATCCCTGAGCTTGTTGGGAATTTCTTTATTTGATTAATCACAAAAAAATTATCTAATGTTAATATTGGCAAGAGTTGTATTACGTCTCCGAATAATCATTATCACAGCCCTTAAAAAGTTTTGATCGTTGATCGGATATATAGTAGTTAAATAAATTATAGGTCAAGGGAATTTTCTACTTTGAACTACTACATGTCACCTTTAGTGTCTTTCCCGTAACCTTGGGCATTGGATTCTTTTTCATCATTCAATTCGCATCAAGTGGCGGTTTGCGCCTTCTTCGCAGTGACTGTATATTTTTCTTTTGGTCGGATCGTAAATTGGCATCTTTTGGGTGTTAGTTTGTATTTTATTATAACATATACTTTACAGACTATGTTGGGACTGGGTCCCCATATATATGTATATACGGGATTGGTATATTTAATACTGCATATTAGTAGAGTTATAGCTTCTTCAGCGTAACTATATATATTATAATTATGTATACATTAACTTGTATTATATAATTATATTTTACTAATTGATTAAGTTTATCGAAATATTACTTTATTTGTCGTACTGACCATCACAGTATTATTACGAACTTTTTTTGCCCTTCAGTTACTTTACTTAATTATCTTTTCTTCACTTCATTATTATTATTTATTATCTTTATGTTATAATTTCTCATATTTGTTTTACGTTTTCATTTAAATTGGATATTTCATTATACTGTATTTTATATTTTCAATATTTATTACTAATCATTTTTTCAAGGATATTATTCTTTCATTATCTACTCTATATAGTATATAATTGGCTAGTAATTAATCATTATTGTTATTTAGTATATAATTATTTGTATTCTTCTACTAATTATTTCTCGTTGTTGGGTTTTGAACTACTATTTGTATTATGCTTCTTCGCTAATTATACGTCGCGCCTCAACGCACTGTGCGGTCGGGTGTCCCCTCCCGCCACTCTGTGCTTGCGAGCGTAGAGCCGGGGTACCTGTTATTTACGTTATTGTACGCCCCTGTAACGATCTAGGCACACACAAAATCATACCGAGTAGGTGTGCTTCTTGGCTCCGACCAATTGAGATCCGTTCTTCTATTCTTTAGGGTGTAATGTCTAGTATCTTTCGTATCTGTCTCCTCTTCAGGGGTTGTTTCCTACAGCTAGATTACAATACTCATTAAACTGGCATCTACACTTATGTTCGTATCTCATTCGGTGTTCACTGTTTCTCTGTGCCTCGTCATATTGTCTCTTTTCAAGGTTAGACGAGCTGGAGTCTCAATAATCAAATATATTTTGCCTGTTCTGCTTAACATAGCATCTGCACAGTTATGGTCATCCTTTTTTTCTCCCTCCTCCCTATGTCCAATCCGTTTTATTATTTCCTTGAGCATCCATGTTAGTAGCCCATTCTTATGAGGTCTCATTATTTTTCTCCGGCCGAAGAGAATTTATAGAACGTCTTTATAAGCGATCACGACCCATTTTCGATTATCACAATAATTAGTATTCTCTTGACTTGAGAAGAATTAGAGTGTGAGTCGGCTAGCCATACCCAACTACTGACTCAGCATATATTACTCGAGCGAGAAGCAGGACATTACTGTATTGGTAGGCAGAATTTTTGTCTCCCCTCGAACAATACAGTAGGGAATAATTGTAGAGGGATAGGAGGATGTCGTGTAAGATTGTTGTCTTATGAAGAGGGGGTGGATATATGTAGGATGGGTTTATTGATGATTATGTGGATGGAAAGGATGGTGTGGCTTATTAGATCTTGTTCCGCTTCTGGAGCAAGTGAGGTATGGGTATTGGGAATGTCGCAGAAGCAGCAAGTCGAATCGAGTAGAGAGCAGCTGGAAGAGTCATAGCCTTTACCTCATGTCGATGCCTCTATACGAGTGGGGTTATTAGTGAGTAGTGAAATTATTATTAGTTTATTTATTGTGAGTGGTGCCGGTTTGATTATAGGGAGTAGTTTAGTTAATAAGCAGAAATTAGGGGGTTTATTTTTGATATTGTAGAGAGTTATAATGTAATTAGTTGTTTCTGGTGCGGATGGATTTTTTCTATTTAATTAGGAGTTTTTATGATTTTATTATATTTTAATTTTGTTTTATCGGTGGTTCTGTCGTCTTCTCTATTAGGGTGGTTGTTATTTCCTGGAGGAAGCTTTACTACTTTTCTATTATTGATTATGGGTGTAGGATATAGTTATGTTTTCTTATGGTATTCTTTGTATTTATAGTTTTCATATCTGATATTCATAGTATAAGTTTCGTAATCGTATGTAGTGCTTGCCCGGTTATCATCATATATGAGAAAAAAGTGAAAGATTATTATGTTTAGATTTGAAGATGGGTGTAATTATAATCCTAAAATCGTCTTAAATATTTGTTGGGCATGTCGAAGTGTAAGAGCTGGGATTTTCGAAGAATAAGGATAGCAGGCAAAAGGAGATGGTATGGATTCGACTTGACGATTGAACCATAATAAAGATTGTGCGCGGTGGATTTTTGCCCGAATTGTCCGTTAAGTCTGTCCCATGACGCTTTTATTCTAGTAATTAGGAGATTGCGTATATTACTGGTTTATGCCTTGGTATTCTGATGATTAGTAAATTTAGTGTTTTTGGATAATCTATATTTTATTTAGAGTATTAATTCGTATTTACTATGTAGTTTTATATGACAGACGTAAATGGCGCATGTATCTACTGTATGGAGTGTAGTATATAGTTGTATGACTAGTTTAATTTGATGGTATATTTATGAATTAATGGCAAGTATCCGATATTCTTATTGTATATATACTTCGATACGTATATTGATTAATGCAGTTAAGTATTGTAATGAATCGCGCGGAGCTACATTATGAGAGGACTATGTTTCTTGTCGTCATCTATGATGAGTAGATGTTGGTACTTAGTACCTGTAGTTTGATTGGTAATCAATATGGTCACGTAATATTAATTTCTGTCGCTCGGTATTAGGAATAGGGTGCGAGCTCGCGTCACTTCAGTAAATTATTTTGTTTTGTCCATTGTTAAATGCCCTCAATTGTATTTTATCTATGATATTAAGGATAAATGTATCTTGTGTTTAATGTTAGTAATTTCCACGCGAGGCCATGATCTCACAGCTCTCGAGGACGAGGCACGTAGTGTATATAGATATATTTACTATGCCACCACTCTTCGTATTATTGTATTTTCTATGTATTGTATTGGTTATTACGACAGCTATGTTTATAATATATTATTTATATTTATACTAAGCTCTAATAGATCAAAACATCAGGAGTCAGTTTTGTACTAGATGCATGAGATTTTGTAAAGACATCATTAGGCGGATGATCTTTGTCTTCTCCATGGTTCTATTTTTCTCCTTGTACGAATTCTTTTCTTGGGTGGGCTTTTTTAAGTGTTGTTGTTCTGTTTCCTTTCAGCTTCATTTTATATCATTTCTAACTGTAAATTTTCTATTGAATATGGTGGGGTGACTAATCCTGGTTTATTCATATTCGGCTCTCGTAACAGGGAAAATTTGGGTAAGCAGATAGGAAAATTTGTGTCGGCAGATACATCTTTGTGAAATTCAAATATTGTCCGTCTTGTGCTCAATTGATGCGTCGCAATATATGTTTGTCATATATGGGTGTAGGAGGATGGTTCGAAGAAATGAATTTTGTCTACTTTTGTCCCATCTCGTACACACACTTAAAATATTCAAACAATTTGTCCAAATAGTATCGTACACTTTCACCTATGGCACTATTTTAACGGATTATGTATTTGCCTATTATTGTCGATATTTGTTTATACGATTTTATTGGTCGTATATAACAATCTAGGGTAGGTTTTTCAGGCTTTTGGGCACGATATCCCAATAGGTTAAAGAGTTCTTAATGGCTATGCTGGTATATAGTAGACCATCTAGATTAGGATTAATGTAAAACGGCAAGTACGGTCATATAAGGTAGCGCCTCTCAGTTAAAGGCCTGCATTCAGGTTAGATTTGATATATAAGTGGTTTGCGTTAAAGTATTACAGGAAATATAATATTACTCTATTATCGCTACTTATTCCAATATGGTACTATAATCACTATAAATATATAGTTAAATATATTTAATTAATCATATATCTATATATATAGTATGGCCCTCTCTATCACTCTATATATATATAATATTATATATGTTCTAGCATTGTTTATCTATGCAGCTCATTCCCGGAAACACAATTATCTGTGGAGAATATATATATATATCTTACTTACCTTACTTCATACCATTATTTACTTAGGCTGACTATCACGTCCCGATCTTATTTAGGTCTCTATTTATTTTTTATTAGTAATATTTATTAGTCGGTATATATTATAAATTATATGTTATTAATATTATATGCTACTTTCTCCAATATCCCTCTGTTGGAATATCTGTTAATGAACATAGATTCAGGAAAAAAAACTAGGTAAAGAAGATTAATCCAAAATAGAAAATCGCGGAAAATAAATATGCTAATGAAAAGTACTACAGAAAACCTAAAACAAACAAATAGAAAATGCGACTATAACTGAATAAGGAAAATAAAAATAGAAAAATAAGGAAAACTATAATCCTATAAAATACAACCAAAACCTCAGACATTTAATAGATACTATTTTTAACACTTTCTAATCTTAAATATTTCTTAAATTTCATAAAGTTAAAACATATTTTGCTTGATTCATTTAACATTGCTTGACATCGTTAAAAATCTAAAACGGGTACGAGAAAAATTAAAAAGAGGGTACGGGTAAAAAATATTACTACACAACTTACAAATCTGCTGCATGTTTCCATTTATTAATAATCTTCGTTCTTCGATCTCTTCCAAGATGATCTTCTATCAACGTTATTAATTCTGATCTCTGTATTGAGCCAAGTAGTACCATCGATTCTTTAGAAGAAAGATATTAACACTTACAAAGTTTTACAACTGCCACTATATTAATAGAGTTTAAATTGTCAACCAAATATTAGCAAAATCTCTCGTAGTAGAAAAACCTGAAAAATGCCCATATTTTTAATATTATTTATCATTCATTATATTATTAATTAAATTTACTTGAAAACAAGACATCTCATTCACATCACAAAAAAAAAGAGCCACTCACTACATAGGAAATTTCTCGAAGTAACTCGAACGAATCAAACTCTTTTAACTTGAACGCTAAGATAGGATCGTCCATTTCCAGAAAAAATTAAATACCTGTTCTGACCGTTTAATCGTAAGCTGAATTGCCCTTAGCGATAGTGCTCTTAGCAAACGCAAGTGTATTTCGTTAATAAATATTGGAAATAGATTACAAATACAGCAACACAAATAATGAATATATTATAATAATAATGAAAATAATAATAATAATAATAATAATAAAAATATATAAAATAATAATATAATATATTACATTGAAAATGAAAAAAAATTCATACCTGGAGAATCTACCAGTGGTAGAGAGCGAAGTTTCTGTTATAACGAGATCTCTTCAATCCATAGTTATCCCATACAAATATAATATTGATTTCAATTTATGAATTCTCTACATAAATATATACGCACCCGAGTAATGTAAGATAATTTGGGCAGTTATGGACTAATCTTTAATATCATGATCGTAACGAGGGTTGTAACATATGTGCAATACATTAGAATTTAAAACGAGCTAAAGTAAAAACAAAGTAAAACCTTGTTTATATTAAAAATGTTATCAAAAGTCGAATTCTTTTTCGTAAAACATTTCGACAAAATTAGAGATAATTCACAATTGTTAAATCTCAGTAGTCAATAATAGTTTTTATAAACGAGAATTTAAGCAACCCATAATTCTTACAACTAAAATAATATTACCTAATTACTTAGACAAGTATATGATAACAATTTTTTTTAAATAGTAAATTCTTCATTAATTAATTATAAGACTACAATTTTCACCACACTGCAACCACCTTTAAACTGAATAATAATATGAATAATAGAAATAATAATGATATAATAATAATAATAATAATAATTAATAATAATAATAATAAAAAAAAAATATTATTCATAATAATGATTAATGTTAAAATCCAAACATATAAAATAGTATTGCAATAACAATAGAAACATCATAGTTTGAAGGTGTCGAAAAATTCAATAAAATTCAATAATCTATATAAGGAAACTGAAGCCAATAGTATGCTTCAAGAGAAATTCAAACAATAGATGTTGAAGATGGTGTGAGTTACGCGCACCTGTGCTAATGCTGGCGTGCTCTCAAAAATAGATTACCCCTCCTGTGAAGATAACGAGTACTTGTAGAGTAAATCAATTATATTCAGTTTATAATTATCAAGAAAATTAAATCTACTTTAGTATTTAATAGAGAACTATCATCATTGCTCAATCATCTCTCATTGCAAGTAAGTTAATTATTCATCTTATTTATTTAAATTATTTATGATTTTTTACTGATACTCTAATTATTAATTTTACCTTTAGTGGATTGCTGAAAACACCGTAACTTTATGAAGTAAGAAAATTTACCTGGTTCAAATATTGATAGCATAAGATTTGACTTCTTTTTACTGTCCGCCCAGGAATAAAATATTCCAAACCAATTGTTCCCGACCTGACAGAGAGCTACCATATTACCTTTCTTAAAAAGGAAGAAAATTCACTCAAATTTTGTTACATTAAATGAATGATGCGTATTGTATATGTATTGTATATTTTAATTCTTAATTTGTGCACCAAAATTGACAAATAAAATATATCTTATTTTCAAAAATCCATGTAAACACCCAACATAAAGAAAACAAAGAAAATCAAATTTATAATTATTAATTACAACAGGTAAAAATTGTAACTTAAAAACGCATCACAATCATAAACCCTTAACAAGTTTTAACAGATCACTCTGAAGACAATGTAGATGAACAGATTTACGAATATATTTGTCCAAGGTGTTCTCCAGTTTTCAATTATTTCAAATTCGTAAACACTTGGATTTTTTTTAGTCCAAGTAATATTACTAAAAAGTTCGACAACCTACAATATAATGGGCAAAAAATAAAATATCTGAAATAATAATGATTCAGTAAAATTGACTTAAAATAAGAAAAAATTAATATATTAGTAAAAATTATATTAAATAAATTATATATAATATAATAAATGTAAATAATATATAATTTTAAATAAGTGAATAAAGAAAAAAAAAAAATAAAAATAAAAATAAAAATAAATAAAAATAAAAATAAAAATAAAAATAAAAATAAAAATAAAAATAAAAATAATAATATATACTATATTAATATAATAATATAATATAATAATAATATAAAATATATAATGAAATAATAAATTAATAATAATCAATCAATAATAATAATAATAATATTATTTTATTCAATATTTATTATTATTATATTACTTATTATTATATTATTTATTTGTATATTATATATATTATATATTATTATATGTACTATCCTGAAAAAGTCCATAAAATAAAAAATTTCTAAATTATTTATGATATAATCAAGTCATAGATTAATTATTGTTATTGATGCAACTACAACTAGTATAACTTTAAATGATAACCTGATACTAAATAATGTCATTTTCTTCTCAACAAGTATACTGCTTACGATTAATATTATGTATAACAATACGAATAATATCAAAATATCTGAATAAACAAGAAGCCCATAGTTCATATACTCAGGCAATCAAGCACATTAAAAATGTTAAAGGCCTAATACGACAGTTAAAGTATCTTTTTTTATGGCATTCTCGGGTTAACATAGATCTTCCAGTTTCTTTCGTATTAGATCCATCTTTCATTTCCTAATAGCAGATCTAATGTAAAATTGAAATCCAAGCTGAAAAACTTTTAAAAAATCAAATAAATATTAAAAATGTTGAATCATTCATCAATCCAGATTTTTTGTCCTGTTTGTAAATACACTAGTAACAAAATTAAAATTACATAAAAACTTATTAATAACATATGCTAATTTCTACGTATTATGTCTGAAAAATTTAAAATTTTCCTAAGATATAACAATGATGTCAAGATACTAAATAAAAAGATCATACAATACATTTGAGCATGTATAAAAAAATATATAATTAAATAAAAAAATAGAAATATTACACTAAAAAAACAAGTATTAAAAAGAATTTTAAACGATAAAATATAGCCTACTTATAAGTTCACCCAAACTTTTTAATTAAATTAAAATCTTATTCACAAATCTCATAATAGAACGTTAATTAGGACATGCTTTTCTAAACAACTTATAACTTGCTTAAATTAAAATCCCAATTGATTCGTAGGTATTATAGAAAACATTTTTAGTTTTGCTAGAAAAATCATAAATATATATATATATATAATAAGTATCTAATATATATATATATATATTATATAATATAATATATTATATATAGAAATAATATATATAATATATATAATAATTACAGGGGCCTTAACTAACGGCCCCCAACACTGGGTGGGGGGCGCTATCGAAGGTAACGGCTCAAATTGCAGAAGAAAACAAACGAAATCAATGAAATTAATGAGAAGAATACAATTCCAACAATAAATATATAAATATAAAAATAATATATAAATACTTATATATATTATATATCATACATATAGTATATATATATATATATTAAATATATATAAATATAATTATATAAAATAGTATTATAATATATCTTAAAATAATCTATTATATATATATTATATTATATAATACTATATATATTATAATATTATATAAATATATAATAATATATATTAATATACTAATATAAATTAATTATAAATATTGATCTATATATATAATTATATATATATATGGTGAATTGTTACCTGCAGAAGGGTGTACCAGTTACCCATTTTTATAATAGATATACTACAGCGATTAAAATTATCTTCTATGTAAAAATTAATAATCGAACGATAAGAAGAAAAACGAAATTGATCGTACTCTTTTAGAAAAAATGTACAGCCTTTCAAAGATTTGTTAAAAATCTCAATCTACGAACTTTCAATATTAAGACAGCACTCAGTATAGGTTCTCATTATCAGTGCCGCGAGAGATCAGAGAATAGTTAATAGACTCATTTTTGTTTAGGCTATTACTACAATCACAGAGAAATATTCTATGTACGCAATATTAAAAAAATCTTATCTATAACCTGACGTACGATTGGCCCATAAATGAGGTCAGCAGGCCGCACTAATTTTTATTAAAAAGTCTATGGGAACATTTTTAGGCTACTTCAGATGCTTTAACTGGTTTTTTCTCCATAAGATAGAGATACGCGATTTATTTTGCGCTTTAATCTATTCTTCATTTATTATGTCTTTAAAGCGTATACCTAGTGATTTTTCAAAAAAAAAAAAATTCTTTTTTTTTTTTTTGTATAACCATTCTATGTGGGGTCTATTATTTACAACTTTGAGTCTGTATCTGTTTTCTTCTCATCAAGGAGACGCGACACATATTTCGTTCTTGCACACCAAAAACCCTCATTTATTATGCAATTTTTAGAGATAATACAAAGTAAGCCTGTGATATTCATAAAATTAACGGGTGAAACAGCTTCATGGGGATATCAATTACCACTAATCCTCCTATACTATAAACCTTAATTCAATCTATTGGCCGCGGGCAGCTACAATAAATAGGCCACACACTACTCCAAACTACACCCATATCTTAGTACTAATACTTTCGGCCCGGAAAAATGATAATATAAAGTATAAACTCCTTCAATTTTTTACATATATTCTAACTAAGACAGACATTATCATAAAATGGTAGTATACTTGGTAAATAATATTGGATAGTATACTAATGGCAGAGTTAGTCAAACTAAAAATGTGTGTTGAGATCTTGAGAAGGTAAAACGTGTGTAGTATAATATGTAGGTAATATGATAACATTAATCTATGCATATAATTTTACAAATAATAATTATATATATCCGTAAAATAAAATTCTTGTAAGGAAATATGATTAGAAACGAAAAATATCATTTTTTTTTTATATTTTTATTTATTTTTTTTTTTTGCTGTCGTCTGCGGGTTATAATCAAACTAGGTGCATAGACATTGAATACCTCATGTTTTGAACGGTTTCTCCATAGCATAACATAACACAATATAAACTTTACAGATTATCGTTGCTGAATGAAACATCAAATTAATAACAGTTAAAAAGAAATTAATTCAGAACCAAAATGAAAGGCTAGTTGAGAATTACTTAACAATAAACTGATTCTTTGCCTTATATAATCAGCTTGACTGGCAAGGATAATCTTAGCATATATAAAACCTGCAAGCAAAAATCCTAGAAGTTTCTATTGCTAATCCGTTATAAAGTTTCTAATTTCTAATAAAAATCGTTTGAGCGATGGCGCTGAAGATGTTCCAAAAAAAAAATTTGGGGAGGGCCCACTACACTTAAGATTTATGATTTCACGAACTACGAAAAATTTTGATTAATTATAAGTGTTTTATATTATAATTATTTAGACTAATCTCTAGAACGAAAAGATTTAAAAAAGCAAACTAATGATGATTTGAACTTAGCAAACACTTCCATCTAACAATTAAATAAATTAAGATACTGTGCACTCTCAAGAAATTAAAATTAACATTTTCCCTTCAAAAAATACGACGGAAAACCTTAGCTGAAGGATTATATACAGCCCTCACATGGAAAAACAGTAGATTAAGTCCGGCCTCTAAAGTTGCAATTACACAGCTGATTAAATATAGAGTTCAAAAAAACTAGGTCTCAGATGGTCTGCTATACGTCATGGTATTCTTAGGGCGGTACAGAAAGAACTGGGGGAACATGTGAACAGGACAATTTAGTAAATAGACCAATAATTATCTCTGCCAAGGTAGATGAGTCTGTATAAATTACAAGTTCGACAAGGTGAAAAAACGGTGACATTCACAGTTTATTATAATTTATTATGTATTATTATTTGTGCACTGAATTCAGATTTTCTGTAATATTGAATTATTATTATATAGATATATAGTTATCTTATCAATTATTTTACTTACTATATGATTTATTATATCTATTATTACAATTATTATTATTAGACTAACTACTCATATTACTATTATTAATATGCTATATTCATATTATTTTATTATATAAATTATTATTGTTATTATTTCTGTGTAATATATATTATTTTATTATTATTATTCTATATTTATTCATATTCTTTATTTTTTTAATTCTCAATTTTTCCGATTTTTGTTTCCTTTGTTAAATATGTTTATTATGTTTTTTTTTTTTTTTTTTTATTTTTAGTATTTAACTCAGATTTTTTAATGTTGATATGCTTTAAATATGTTTTTATCATTATTTTTTTTTTTTTGTCTTTTTTTTTTTTTTTTTTTTTTATTTTATTTTTTTTGTTATTTATTTTTCTTTTTTTTTTCTACTAAAAATATTTATGATAATTATATACTTATAATATACTTATAATATAAATATAATTAGTGTAGTTAATGTAATATTACTGCAATTTATCACTCAAGATATCTTCACTAGTATATAATAAAAAACTAAATAATTATTATCAATATAATAGTGATATTTTCGCAGTTCTTGATGTCAAGTGATTGTTATTGATAATAGTATCTATAGTGAATAGTAATATAATAAATAAAGTACCCTATTTTGAGTCCTCTTAAATAAAGTAATATAGAAATATATATAATTATTGTAAGTAATGGACCTATCTATCTTGCTCGAAATATATTAGTCATATAAATATATAGTAATAAGTATTATATAGATATTGGAATAGAGTATTCTAATTAACATAGGTATTTAGTATTATTCATAGTATATTATATATATATATATATATCTAATCTAAAATAAAATATTAATTATAGGATAACTAATTAGTTTATCACTAAAATATATATATCATGGTAATTTCATATACATATATATTCTAAAGAATATCTAACTATTAATACTACATCTAACTATTGAGAACAATAGTACATAAGATCTATCTATCCAAAAACATAATGTTATGAAGCTATAGACAACTAAAATTTGAAAAAAGAAAATATATATAGTTATATATAATGAATATAGAAATAATCTTAAAAGGAGTGTTCATGTAAAATAGTCATTATACATAATTGTAGTAAGTATATAATATGAATGCATGAAATATATAATATATACTTATCTCTAAGTATTATCCAGTCTACATTGTTATCCATAGATACAGTCAAATATACAGTTTAAAAAGTATTTTATTATATAATATGAAGTATAATATCTATATATATATATATTTTATCTATTAATGAAAGAAAAATAAAAGAGGTACAGATAATATTACCATATTATATTAGGGAAATGAGCTATTTCGTAATTATTAAGGAATCCCTGTGTTTGATCTCTCTTATTAGAACTTTTATAATATAATTTATAATAACTATTGTAACTATAAACCCGCCAATATTACATTATTAAGTACATAATGTAACAATAGTAATATTATATGAAATTATATTATTATATTTATTCATTATTTTACTAATTGCCTCCTCTAATATATAGCAGAGTCACTATATGAAATATAATTATTATTATAAAGTTATTTTTCATTATTATTAGTATAAATTATGTTATTAATATCAATTTATATAATCATTGTTAATTGTTAAAAACGTTATTATAAATTATTTATATTATATTATAATTATTCAGTATATTATATTAATTAATTTATTATTATTATTATTATTATCTATTATTATATATCTTAAGATCTATTTTGTTTTATTTTATTATAATATTTATTAATTCACCTTCAAATAAGCTAAATTATATCAAATTGATTGTTTATCTGTAAATATGATAAAAATAATGATAGAAATATATAATTAAGATTTATTATTATGCAAACACTTTTTTACTCGTAGACGAACATTTGATAGTTTAGTGATCTCACCATGTTAGTTGGATAAAGTAATTCAGTTGATTTTGAGCTCTAATATCAGCTATTCCACCTTTGTTAAGTTAGTATTACACTCTTTGTTACTTTTTAATTTAATGGTGACACTTATATTAAACTGAAATATGGTACGAAAATATAGCTTAGGTCTTGTAATAAGCTACATGTAAAACAAAGAAACATAGTATACCTCTTCGAATCTGACATTAAGGTGCAATTAAAAAAGCACTGGTGCAAATGTCGTATTAAACAAGAGTTTTGAAGTGAGAACTCTGATCCAAAGGAGTATGCCATGGTCAATGCGAGAATATAGTTTTCTTTGATAATTGAAGTTATTTTTACTATTCACTCTTTGCATAAATTTAAATAACACATTATATATATTATTGGATGATGTTAACTTAATTACAAATAGTTATTATTACTTATATTATTACTATTAATTAAATTATCTATTAGTACCTTTTACCATTATATTATTATATATATTATTATATTATAATTATTATTATATTATTATAGTTAAGTGAGGTAGTTAGTAGTCAGTAGTAAGATAATTCTTATTATATTCATTTTATATCTTATTATCATCTATATCATACATCACTTCATTCCACTAATATCAAACTCTATCACATCAATATCGTATTATCACATAATCTATATATATCATCACATTATGATTTTTGCGATATGCATCTATATATACATTGTTATACCTCATAACGTACTTTCCTTGTAATTGAAGTTATTTTTTTCGTTGTGATATATAATGCTACGTACACATATTGTGTGATCCCTAATTAGCTCCTCTATATTCATGAGGTCCTTGCTGCACAATACATCTACGTTCACAGCATGAATATATCAACACATGAAAACACACACAGCATAATTTATGCATAATCACACGGTATATATATATATTTCCTATTTCACTCATATGAGTTTCGTAACCATACGAATTCCGATTTTAGACGGAGCTTCCTGACATCGTTCCTAGAAATTGTAAGTATTGTGCTATGGATCTAGGAGTATCGCATTATGTCATAACTTATCATAATGTATCGTCAAAGCTATATGCCAAATCAGGTAAGTGATGTATATTTTGATATATATTAATGACTACTACGATTTATTTAGATTTTTAATGGGTAAGCTCTTTAGTGTAGTGTAATATAAGATAGAATAAATTAAGTGCTGTGACTAGAGTAAGATCACATTTATTACGATAATAATATACATTATTACTGATTTGAACGTTTACATAATATCTACGCTGTTAGTTTACTCCATATATTATGTTATGATTATATTTTAGTTATTAATTTAAACAACCAGCAATCGTAAAAGAAAATGAAGTAAAAGTAATAGGGTGGTACTAGTTCTGATGTTTAAGAACATTATTGGAAGGATAGGTTCTTTTAGCCTAAATGCTGATTTGTGGTGCCATTGGTTGAGTATTTCGATTAGTACCTTCTCTCGTATATAGACAGTTTGTTCAAATGTATGAAAATGGGAATGAAAATTATATTTATTAATATTCATTATTATTGCTATAATTAATTACTAAAATAATAAACTATTTAATTGTTTATTATTGAGGGGCTAATTTGAATTTTACCTCAAATTTTTAATGATTATTTTATATATTAATGTAAACATATTATAATCATTCATTGCATAAAAAACGCCGTAGATCTCCTCAGAGCGATTAAAAACTCATCAATTTAAGTTATTTTTGGTAAGGAGGGTAGTAATATGAACGGGGAAAAAATTAGATATTTAATGAGTAAAAATAGTAAATAATATAACATTGGAAGCAGAATCTAAATGATGTTTTTGAGAATTATAATTAAATTTTTTGTACATCAAACGCTTTTGCCGCTGTTATTGAAAAATATTATTTTCACTCACCTTTTAAACAAACATTTATATATCTTTTTATTACTCATACTCTTTATTAATAATCCACGGCAAAATGCACAGGCAAATGGTCTTTGCGCAATATATAAAATCCTTCTCGCCAGTTAAAAAAGGTAGGAGTTATACTAATTACCTTGATAAATGCATTAAATACTACTACAATATTAATAATTATATATATATATATATATATTATATATATATAATTTAATATAATAATATCAATATATAATATATATATATAAAAATTAATCTTAAGTATTTTAAAGCATTCTCTCAACTATATTATAGATAATATTATAATATATATATATTTATATATATTCTAAAAGAAAGTGATTTTATATTAAAAATATTATGATATAAACATTAAAATACAAAAATTATGGAAATAGTGTTTTATTAATAGTTATATTATATATATGATAAAAGTATATTATATGATTATATATTATATATATATATATATTAATATATATATATGATCATATCATTAATATATATTATAATATATATATATATAGAAATTTATATTATAAACATATTATATGTGATTGAATATACCTCTATATAAAACAAGTAACTCTTTTTACCACCACTTTTTTTTTCGCTTACCCATTCACATCCTCTTCCCTGTTCTCCCCTTATCCACTTTTATCCTTTGATTTCTCCCCTATTATATTATTATATATTATTCCCTACGTCTGCTGTACAATTCCTTCCCCTTGTACTCGTATGATCTGTCCGGGGTCCGCTTTCATAGTTTCCACATCAAAAACGACTTTATTTTCGCACACCCCCTTTGCGGGGGGGGCGCCTCTTATGACGTGCTTTGTTTTATAGACATTCGGTATATTATAGCTCTATACTATACTTCAAATATATAGTTCTATTTATTCAGTATGAAATATTACCGTACTTTTGCTTCCAATAATATCCATGTATAAGAATTGGGGATAGGGTATAAAAGGTGCCTTAGGGGCTGTAAGAACTACAAACGATGACATAAGTGCTTAGGATATAAACGGAAATGGAAAAAGAAAATGCAAAGCTAGACTTGTTGCTCAACAACTTCTCGTTAAAATTTTTACGAACGAAAAAAAAAAAAAATAATTACTGGCCGTCCTTGGATTGGAGCAACTTGGTTTTGGCGCACTAATAATGGCGAATTGGCAGAGAGAAAAGATAATATGCTCTAAATAAAGAAGTATTTAAGAAAAAGAGTACAAATGAACAAAAAGAATTTAAAATTCATTCACAGCTTCTACTATAAATTGTTATAAATCGTCGAAAAGTTATGTAAAAATAAGTGACTCAGTCAAACGGACTATATATCTATAAATTAAAATGTTAATATAATAAATGAACTATATATATATATATATCATATATATCATATGTATTAATCTATAGATATATATATATAATAAATATATTATTATTATCATATATACATATCAACATTACTATCAAATAACATATTTTATATTATATAGCTAAGAAGATCTAACTGATCATATATATAAGATATATATTATATGAAAGTATAAATACCCTAATGAGATTACGACATCAACTAATACTATCAGTAATTAAGGGCTATTAAAGAGTAAAAAGACAGTTTCGTCAAACTAACTATCATCATTACTAAATATACATGACAGAAAAAATTATATTTATTCCAACGCTTCTAATAATAAATAATCAGATACGCTCATGATATAATTTATGTAGTGATCAGAAAAAGATAGAGGAACTAATCATTATATATATATCTATAATATATATATATGGGCGATTAGTAAAAATAATTATATCAATTCATATAATATATATCGTTATAACTTAAGCTAACATGATTGATTATATTTAAGTAAGGGTAGTAAGTAAGTAAGTTA